>CARXXK010001088.1:0-67977 GCA_949089665.1 Macrosiphum euphorbiae
AATGTTTAGGTATCTAAAGTGAAATACAATTCAACATACAATAAAAAATGTTAATAAGTTCAGATTATTTTAAAAGTAGAATGTGTAGGTATATAGTTTGTATACAAAACTATAATCTATATATTTATTTTGTAATGTTTAATTTTCAACTTATTACCTACTCCATATATTGGTTTGTTCTCTATACTCTATACATTTATTGTGAGCAATCAACATCCGTATTATTGTAATTTATTTTGGTTTTATATGTAACTGGGTTGTTTAACCTGTTTATGAGGATGTCACACCCGCAAGTGTTGCCTCCGTCTTACAAATGTACAACATACCAAAAACTGTTTTGCAAGGGACAACTTTTCTCACACCATATTTGTTGTAGAACTACCAAATTTTCACAACACGTAAAGAAGAACTTTATCTGTGCAACAGAGTGCTTTTTTTAATATCACTATCTAATCATTTTTTATAAGCAAAATAAAAAAAAAAAAAATGTTTAGAAGCAAATAACCTTTATTGTATTTATGTTATCTAAAATATTGGCACGCTGTTGCATAGATAATTTTTCACCCTATATGTTCAAAAATTTTGGAGCCACTACTACAAACACAGGAAGATAAAAGTGGTCTCGCGCAAACAGTTTTAGCTATGTTGTACTTCTGTAAGACGGAGACAACACATACGGGTGTGACATCCTCTTAATAAACAATAAATAAATATATTATTTATTTAAAACAATTTAAAGAATATCAAAATATATTTATTTGAGTAATTCACATATTAATGTTCTCAGAATTTACCCATATTTACATGCTTGTTCTAGAAGATTATTGTGCATTAATGACTATTGTTTTCATTTAATATTTCAGAATATTTTCATAAATTACAGGTACATAATGTATATATTTTTACTCTTAATTTTATTACATAATGGAATATACAAAAAATTAATGATTATATCTAAACAAACACAATTAATATTCACCATGCATGGTTACTCCTTTTTTTAATTTAATTATGCATTTACTCAAATAAATTCTGATCCATGATATTTTTAAGGATTCTTAAAAACCATATTCTTTTCAAATAAATTAATGTAGTTTCATATAAAAATTAATGTTGATGCTGCTAAATCAAAATTTGTACAAGTAGATTTTAAGTTATTTTATTAAATGTGTGTACTAAGGATTATAGCATAATATAATAAAGGATCAACTAATATGGCGCATCTGGTGATTTAAAAATTATAATAATTATTATAAATACCAAGTGTTAGGAAAGATAACCAAAAGTCATCTGGATAAGCTAACAGATAATTCATTCAACATTTATCTAGAAAAGATAAAATATAACATAATTTTTTTTTGTCTAGATAAAAAAATAGATAATTTAAATGTACCTAATTAAAATTATTAACAATTTAATGTAATTTATTAGTTATTACTAATTAGTTAATATTTAAGTCATAAATCCTTAATATAATTTCCCAACTAAAATAAACACAAATTTTAATTTTTAATACAACTTGAATAACATAAACTGACAACATTTCAGTAAACATTTCTTTTTTAACTAACAATATTGGATTAATCACTTCCTGGTTCTCGTAAACTATTGGCTATTTTAGTATTTAAAAATGTCTTATTATTAAAGAAATAATTTTATCTCAATAAAATTGTCTAGATAATTCACAACAGTGTAAATAGTTCCTTGCACGTGGTACTTGCATATATTTCAGTTACCATAATAAGTATAATCCATTGTATGAGCTAAAAACGATAAACTATTAAGTAACTTTTAGTTTTGGCAAACATTTAAAATTGGCTACTTGTGTGATATATTTACACATGTGTGTGTGAATTTGACATTATTTTCTGGGCGAATTAAAATAATCATCAACTGTATGGCCTCCATATCCTTTATTCCTCTGTTAATTTCTTCAAACTCGTCGTCGGAGAAACAAAATTTTCTGAAAATGTCAAGTTGTAAAAAAAAATAAATAAATAGGTAAAAAATTTATGAATTATGTATAATAATGAATGATTTTACTCTTAGATTGCGATTTACTAGTCGTGCTCAGGGGAGTACCAATGTTGCTGTAAAGTACTAACATTTATTTTACTTCTCTATCCCAGCCAAGTGGTTTGGATTATGTTTAGAGACAGCCTCTGACCATATTTACTAATTTACTGGGCATTGTTTACAATCACTAATAATTGAGAAATGAATAACGCTGCAGATTCTATGCCAGGTAGAAATCGTGATAATTCGAACATTTGTAGCCATTATTTTCTTTTATTTCATTGATTTCTTGGAAATCTACCTATAGTTGTGAACAAATTAGCAAATTAGACTGACTCCACATTATTAAGAAATATAATCAGTACAACTAGAAAATAATACTTACAAATGAAAATTAACGTAATGTGGCGAGGCGATACATCGGATGTTTTACTAAAAAGAATACACTTATCCATCTTGATTTTTGTACCAACATTTATGGATAGAACTCTGTACCTACGATTGTAGTTCTGTAGTCTGTATTTTTGTTCGAATTTCAAATAATCGAGACTCGCGAGTGATTCAAATTTAAAGTCTACATCGAAAAAATAATAATATTGTTATGTTGTTATTTATTTGATAACAATTATTACTATCATAGTTCGTGGTACATAGTGATAAGACAGAATCGCGGGCATTAAAATATTACATTTTACCGAAGTCCGAAATTTCGTGAACGATGCAACTCCAGTGCTCCACGAACCACGATTTAAGACGTAACACGGGCATTTTACTGTCTCCGTCTTATATAGCAGAATTTACGACCAGCAGATCACATTTAGCATCGGCAGTTCAAAAGTTAGAGTGAATCGACCTATATTGAAACAATTAGCAAATTTACGTTCTGCGTAATAAAATTTATCATTTGGGTCCGTGTACAAGATAAGTAGTCGAAATAATGCTTCGCTTCTCATCTTTTCCATTTGCAAAGTGAATCTAGTAGGTGCATAGGGGATGTCGAAGTAAACAGTAGGTACCTACCTAGTCTCCAAAAGCGACGGGAAAAACGAAAAAAAAAATATAGGAAAACGTGAATTTTTACTTAAAATCGGTTTCGGTATTTCGTGTAAGTGGTGTAACTATAAAATAAATTACTGTAAATACTGCGATTTTCACTGATTGTCTATATTGAGATCATAAACCATAACATTTTCAAAATATTTAGATTCATGTCCAGGTATAGGTTATATGCATACGAAATATTCGTTTTTTCTTAATTTTCTAAAAAAATTTCGCTCGGTCCAATTACTTGAGAATGTAATACGCCTACAATGTTACTCGCAAGTCGTTGGTGGAAATTAAAAGAAAAAGTCTACCGTAAATTCACAATAGTTTTTCATGAGCGTCTGAAGTTAGAATTTTGACAAAATTCGTAAAAATCACGAAAATTTGAAAGCTATTTTTTCATTTTTTGAAAATTGAATATGTATATACGATTCCAGTGGTTCGACCCTTGACCCAAATAAAAATCTTCAGAGAAAAAATTAAGTTAAAGAGTTGAAATTAATTAGTTTTAAGTCATGAAAAACAGAATGTTTTAATTGTTTTCTATGGCTACAGTTATACTTATCACTTATATTATGAATTATTTTTTTCGTACTTAGTAATAATTTCTTATTTAGTATGTACAAATAACTGATGCAGGTATAACAATAATTTACAACACACTACTATATTAGTCATATATTTCTAAATTTTAAAATACATATTATAAACTATCAACACGACGAATACGAAAAGTATGATGGTATAGTTTATAATGGTTTTAAATAGGTACCTACTTTTCTCTTTTCCTATAAAATTTAAAAATAAAGTTTTCTTAAATTGGTCTTTGACAAAATTATTTAATTCACAAACATAAGTCCACAGTGTGTAGGTACCTATACTTTTCTTTTGGTTAAATAAAGTAACTAAAATTACTTTCTGATGGTTGGGGGGGGGGGGAAGTAGGTAAAATAAGTACACAAATTAAACGAAATAGGTACCTATCAGAAAACACCTAACTTAAAAGTGTTCATCAGTTATGTCCATTGTTGATAGTTGAAGAATTTTAATAACAGCCACTGAAGCTTTTTGGTAATTGCATACTCTTTTTTCAAAGAAGTTAGTCTTTCCTCGTTGCAAATGGGAAAGGGCTTGACCACCTGTACACCAATAATTTACATATTTATATTCAATTTGATAATTAATATTACTATGATCATTTTTTATCAATTTTTACTATAAGCATAAGCTAAACATACAATTGAACATTTAATACATTTTTAACTACAAAACAAATTGCAGGTTGTAGATGAGTTTTGTCCAAGTGTGAACTTTAAATGCTCATGAAAAATTGTGGCTATGTATCCCTTACATTTGTGAACAGATATTATAGAAACTATTATAATAGGATGCCCGTATTACATTTTCAAACTCTTTGGCATAGCAATAAAATTTATATTGTCAATAATTTTGAAAACAAAACAAATCGAAAATATTAAAATGTATTATCATCATAACAAGGTGAAAAAGAGTAAAATTGTATGGTGTATAGAAAATGCTAATAGGAACATTCGGCAGACAAATCATGTATCTATACCTAGGGATTTTTTTTTTCTCACACTCATAAAACAAAATTAATTTTTCCTTAATTATCTTTTTGTTTTTCCCGATGTATTTGAAAACAACTGGAAACATTCAATTATCACCTGTTTAACGCATCAATCGAGATGCACATTCCCTTCGGAAGAGATACCGATTTCAAAACTAGTTATGTGTTTCTTTGCAATTCCAATATTATGTTGTGGCCCTCTGCGTTATTAAAATTTTATTCTTGTTTAGCAAAATTGTATTACCTAAAAATTAAAACTTTGTTAAAAATATGTTGAAAATAATGCGAGTACAGTAGATCAAGTTTTGTACCTTTAGTCTTAATATATTACAGTGATATGACATAATGTTATAATCAAACTTAAAGGCAAAAATTTTTTTTTTAAAGAACCTTATGGGCAAGCACTTGTTATATTCTTAAAATAAGTCATGGATATTTTGAGATTATAACACATACCTAACATGTTCATTTATTAATTTATTTTGAGTAAACGGGCTGAGCCCTTTCCATAGACAAATATATGTCCACGCACACAATTTGATAATAATGCAATGTGTCCCGTGAACAGATGGGTATGTAGTTAGTTACTAGCACTGTAAAATAGATTTGAAATAAAAACCTATCAACAATATTCTCACCTTTAAGTTTCATAATTCGCTCCAATATTGTATGGTTTTATCTGAGTCGGTTGAATTATCTCCAAGAAAGTCAACGTCTGAAAAATTGTCAATACATTGGCTCCACTACCTAGTTCCTTGCATGTGGTACTTACATATGTTTCAGTTTTGAAAACCATAATAAGTATAATCCATTGTATGTACTAAAAACGATAAACTATTAAGTAACTTTTGGTTTTGACAAACATTTAAAATTGGATACTTGTGTGATATACTTACACATGGGTGTGTGAATTTGACATTATTTTCTAGACTAATCCTTTATTCCTCTGTTAATTTTCTTCTAACTCGTCGTTGGAGAAACAAAATTTTCTGAAAATGTCAAGTTGTAAAAATAAATAAATAAATAAGTACCAAATTTATGAATTATGTTAAATGATTTTACCTGATTTACTAGTCGGGCTCAGAGTAGTACCAATGTTGTTGTAAATTACTAACATTTATTTTACTTCTCTATCCCAGACAAGTGGTTTGGATTATGTTTTGAGACAGCCTCTGACCATATTTACTAATTTACTGAGCAATGTTTACAATCACTAATAATTGAGAAATGATTACCGCAGACTCTATGCCAGGTAGAAATCGGGATAATTCGAACATTTGTAGCCATTATTTCCTTTTATTTCATTGATTTCTTGGAAATCTACCTATATTTGTGAATAATTTATCAAATTAGACTGACTCCACATTATTAAGAAATATAATCAGTACAACTAGAAAATAATACTTACAAATGAAAATTAACGTAATGTGGCGAGGCGATACATTGGATGTTTTACTAAAAAGAATACATTTATCCATGGTGACTTTGTACTAAAATGATTTATGAATAGAACTCTGTATGACTGTTCTGTATTTTTGTCCAAATTTCAAATAATCGCGAGTCGCGAGTCGGCATTCGAAAAAATAATAATATTATCATGTTGTTATTTATTTGATAACAATTATTACTATCATGGTTCCGTGGTACGCAGTGATAAGACAGAATCGCGGCATTAAATTTTACCGAAATCCGAAATTTCGTGAACGATGCATGTCCACGATTTAACACGTAACACTGGCATTTTATTGTCTCCGTTCTATTTAGCAATAATTCACGATCAGCAGATCACATTTAGCATCGTTGGTTTAATAATTACAGTGAATCGAAACTATTGGAATATATACGTTCTGCGTGATACATTTTTATTATTTGCGTCTGTGTAGGTAGGTACACGAAAAGTAGGTACTCGAAATAATGCTTCGGTTTTCATTTTTTCCGGTCTGAAAGTGAATCTGGTAGGTGCATGGGGATGTCGAAATGAACAGCACCTAGTCTCCAAAAAGTTACAACATGAGAAATTTAGGAAAACTCAAATTTTGTGTATTTCGTGTAAGTGTTGTTACTCTAAAATATAATAACCAGATACATGCAATTTTCACTGATTGTTTATATTACAATTTTTTTTTTTTTTTTATTTTTACAAGAAATTTACAATCTGTACTTACTAGAACAATTAGCAAATGTGCGCAGGGTATTTACATGTGAATTTTTTGATGGAAGAAACCACCCATTGGTGATACTACCTATTTTGTGTTCTTAGCTTTAAGTTAAGCTAATTTTAATTATTAGACAGAAGGTCTCGACACCATCTTCGCTTAAGCCGTCTAGGTGGATTACCTGGAATGGACAAGGTAGATAGTTTTTTAATTAGAGGATTAGGATGAAGAGGTAGTTTGGTGTGAAATCTTTTATAGTAGCATTTAGCTTCGTCAAGTACTGTTGTTATTCTTAGATCATTATGAAGCGTAAGATTGGATACAAAGGGAGGGGCATTTGTGATTTTTCTTAGGGTAATGTTTTGAAAAGCTTGAATTTTTTGAATATTTGATTTTTTTGCACTACCCCAGAGCTGGAGCCCGTAGGTCCAGATGGGTTTTAGAAGAGCTTTATATATTATTAATTTTACATTTAGGTTAGTGTGTGTGTTTCTGTGTAGCAATGAGCTTAGAGTGCGTAATCGATTGTTTAATTGTAACCTTTTTGATTTTATGTGTGGAGCCCATGTAAGTCGACGGTCTAAAATAAGTCCTAGATATTTTACTGTTTGGGAATGGGGAATATGGATTCCATAGAGATTGACATTTGGACATGGAGCCTGTTTTAGAGTGAATGTCGTGTGAAAGGATTTATCTTGGTTTACTTTGACTCTCCAATTAGTGTACCATTTTTCCATAAGATGTAGGTGATTTTGTAGGTTTCTAGAGGCTATCAGAGGGTCTGCGTTGATGGAAATTATTGCCTTATCATCTGCATATTCTGCAGTTAACGTGTGAGGTGTCGTAGGTTGATCTGATGCGTAAATGTTATATAGTATCGGGGAAAGTATGCCTCCTTGAGGGACACCTGCATTTATAGGGGCTATGCTTGAAACAGAGGAGCCATAGCATACTCGGAAGTTGCGGTTGGTTAAGTATGATTTAATGAGAAGGTAGTAGGAAGGGTGTAAGAATTGTTTGAGTTTGAATAGTAGACCATGATGCCAAACTTTGTCGAACGCTTGTGAAACATCCAGAAAGACACAGGTGCAATACAATTTTTTCTCAAGGGAGAAAGAAATTGCATCAACTATCCTGTGAGCTTGATGGATTGTAGAATGTGATTGGCGGAAGCCAAATTGATGATCTGGAAGAATTTTATTTTCATTGATGCTAGGTAAGATTCTTTTGAGAATTAATTTCTCAAGAATTTTTGCAAAAAACGGAAGTAGGCTTATAGGTCTATAAGACGTTGCCAGATCTGGGGGTTTATTGGGTTTTGGAAAGAGAATAATAGATGAGAATTTCCAAACAGATATTACAATTTAAAACCGTAACATTTTCAAAATATTTAGATTCATGACGATGTATTCATATGCGCTTATGACGTTTTCGATTATTTTAGTTTTTTCTTAATTTATGTCGATAAAACAATTTTTGCTTGGTCCAATAATTTAAGAATGTAATACGCATACAACGTTCCTAGTAAGTCGTAAGTTGTTGTTGTTGGTGGAAATTTAAAAAAAAATTTTCCGTTAATCCACAATAGTTTTTTTTATGAGGGTCTGAAGTTAGAATTTTGACAAAATTCTTAAAGATCACGAAAATTTGGTCAAATTAAATTTTTATGAGCCTTTGAAATTCAAATTTTTACAACATTTTATATTCACTCGATTTCTCATGTTGCGGTTTACTTATATTGTTGTAATTTAAAAACGAATAACTGTAGATACATGAAAATTTCACTAAATATTCATATTAGCATTTTCTATACACTGTACAATTTTGAAAATATTTTGACTTTTTTTGATTTGTTTACGGACATTTTCAGTTTTAAATTTTTTTAGTTTTTTTTTCTATATATATCAATAAAGTTTTATCTGTTGGGCCGAAAAGTGTAAAAATTACAAGGGTCCTGATATATTGTTACAATAGCAATTGAAAAATTTTAAAAATACATAGGCACAATTTTTTTTTATAAGCATTTGAAGATCGAATTTTGACAACATTTATCAAAATCTCTAAAATCATTGTAATTAATAAATTATAAAATGTTCAGTTTCTATAGCTAAGGATTGCAAATTTATAACAAAGGTTCTCATAAATAGTTCATACTGTAACCAAAAAATCTAAAAAATATATGAACACAATTATTTTTTACAGACATTTTAAATTCAAATTTGGACGAAATTACATATTAAAAAACTTAGAATAACTATTTTAGTTATTTTGTTGTGATTGAATGATATTATTCGTGGGTACTTGAAACTTCTAAAGTATACTACTATAAATTATATCTATGATAGTATCAGGGTTTGTTGTTGGTGTATAACGCGTTATAAGTACCTAATGGATATTGTGATATGATTAATTTTGAATTCATTATAGGTTAGCCTACCTATTATAGGTCAAATTTTGATTTAGTACCATAGATATGTATATAATATGTCTTATACCTAGACTGACATACCATCTCTCCGCTCAGAATCGTTTTTCTTATACAATGATATTACCTATATCGTTGAATTCAAATTTAATATCATCCATTATACAGTGACCCACTTGTAACCTACTGTACAGCAGAGCGACACCCACGCTTTTTTGGTTATAAATTCGTATAAATGTATATTTTTATTGGAAAATTGAATTTATATATAAACGATTCCAGTGGTTCGACCCTTGACCCAAATAAAAACTTTCAGAGCTGTAATAACCATAGATATATACAACAACTATTTAGCCGTCTCCTTCTTGTCATCGAAGTCAGCCCGCCATTTACAAAGCAGGCAATGTTTACAAAACAATATTATCAGTATTCAGTTATCACAGTATATTAATTAATCAAATAAATATTTTATTAGTCTGAAATCTGAAGTCTATTAAATTCTAAATTTCATACTAATAACTATTGCTTAATATATTATATTTTGTTACATACCTCTAACTTATGTAATATCCAATTACTATTTATTGATATATAGCAGAGTATGAAGAATTAATATGGATATTATTGTTTGAATGAGTTAGGTACCAACCAATTTGGTTTCACCACCACCGGAAACAAATTTTATATGGGTAGGTAGGTACACTTTTTTGTCAACTATTTGTTTTATAACTTTTATCACCTATTCTTTCCACATGTGAGTGTGTAGACTATAATATGCCTAGAGAATAATATTGTTTTAATATTGTCTTATTTGTCTCAAAGATTGTTCTATGCTCAAAGTGAAAACAAATATTATTTGTAATATTAATATAGGTATTTATTAATGTAGGTACAAAAGTTTAATTTATATATTTAACATTATACAATATTTGTATAAACTTGCAACTTGCAAGTGAACAATTTTATGAAAACTAAATAAAATTAAAAACTTAAAATATAACAAACAATGGTTTACTGGTGATAAAATAAAATAGCTTTATTCAAACGTCTAAGTGAACTGTTCAAAAATTTCTAATTTTTAAATTTTCTCTTGAAGTATGATAGCTAGAAAGTTGGTTGATAACTCATACAAAAATAAGTTTGTCTACCTTTAAAATAAAAAATTCTACAACCAAATTAAATTAAATTTTTATGAATGTTTGAAGTTACACAAAATCTAGTTGTTGCATTGAGATGTCGAAGAGGTCAAAATTCTCCAAAAGCGCCAGGAAATACAACACAAAAATTAAAGAAAATCCGAAATTTTTATGCAAAATAGATTTTGGTTTTTGATGTAACTTTAAAACGAATGACCGTAGATACATGACATTTCGACTGAATTTTTTTATTAGCATTTTCTACAAACGATACAATTTTCAAAATATTTTGATCTGTTTAGGGACATTTTCAATTTCCAATTTGGTTAGTTTTTTTTCTATGAATGTCAATAGAACTTTATTTGTAGGGTAAAAAAGCTTTAAAATTTAATACACGGCTCCTACTATATTGTTACCACGACATTTGAAAAATATTAAAAATCCTTAACTACACAGTTACTCACACTGTTTTTACTTTCTTGATTTTTAATCAAGTAAGTATGGTAATTGAAATGAAAAGTCTAAATTTTGAAAACATCAAGAATTTGTGTTAAATAGGAAAATAATAAAAATGTACTTCGGTAATGATGAGTAGGTGGGTAATTTAGCTAGCTCCAAGTAAAATATTAATGAGAGAGACTTGATATCACACCCAAGCTGTGTAACCACTTGAATCCATAAAAACGTCTAAGTGAACGGTTCAAAAATTTCTAATTTTTAAATTTTCTCTTGAAGTATGATAGCTAGAAAGTTGGTTGATAACTCATACAAAAATAAGTTTGTCTACCTTTAAAAAAAAAATTCTACAACCAAATTAAATTAAATTTTTATGAATGTTTGAAGTTACACAAAATTGGATATTCACTCCATTTCTTATGTAGGTAGCGATTTTGTTATTTAGTTGTAATTCAAAAACAAATAACTGTAAACACATAAAAATTCATTGTATGTTTATATTTTTATTTTCTATACACCATAAAATTATGAAAATATTTTGACTGAGCTGTTTACGGGCATTGTCAGTTTTCAATTTTTTATAATTTTTTTCTATTAATTTTATTTGTTTTGTAAAGAAAAGTGAAAATTTAATACAGGGTTCCTGATATATTGCTTAATGGAAGTTGAAACATATTAATAATACATAGGTACAATTTTTTTTATAATCAATTTTGAAAAAATGTAATAATTATTTTGTTAAAAATGTATAAAATGTTCAACTTTTTTAGCTAAGGTTTGAAAATTTAAAACATGGTTTCACGTAAGTTAAAATATAAAACATATAATTAAAACATTGCTATTCTTGTTAAGAATGTAATCTCAATCTAGAAAAAAAAATATAAACATTCATCAAAAAATAATTTTAAATTATTAATCATAAATACAAATATTAGTAAAATAGATGCACATTTTGAGTTCCCAAACCATCTTGTATGCAGTAAGTTTATAATTTAATAAATTAATAATTAATAATTAATCTATTAAAAAAATCTATCTATCTATCTATATAAATAAAAATGACTGGCGGTTAAAAAAATATTGATTTAAAAAATTTTAAAAAATAAGCTACTTGGCTTAGATAAATGTTTTTATCATCAAAACTGTTCTTATAATCAGATTTACAAATTGGCTTTTTTGAATTTTCATTATTAAAAAATAAAAATAAATGTAACATAAGGATCTATCAATTATATAAATAAAAAATGATTTGTAAATTTTGATTAGAACAAAAGTTATCGTATCTGCTAGGTCTCTCTGTTACACCTGTATATTAGAAATAAATAAAACAGAAAAAAAGATTGTTCCACAGCAATTGTTCAGACGCTGTCATATTCTGATGGAGATTTTCCTAAGGCACGTTATTATATGATGGCGGTTGCACTTGCTATATAAAAAAAAAATACATTAAAAATTAAAAAACTAATAAAAATATTTCCTTTAAATAACAAATAAGATAGTACCTAAACCATAATAATTATACGATGTTTTCTTTTAAAAACAAAACAAAATGAATATACCTAATACAGGTCAAAACTGATACCTACAATCAAAACTTAATTAAATAATATTGTTTAACATTTATTGAATAAGATGATGAATAGCAATAATATATCCAAACCAAATATCAATGATAATGATAAATGATTATTATCAATAATATACGTAAATAGCACATTTATAATACATTGTATATTTAAATAAAATATGCAAAAACATGAGCTTAACATTTTTAATATTTTCTGTTTGTTTATTGTGTTATTAGAAGGGGAAAATTAAAAGTTTTAATTATTTTATTACTTGCAACTATTATAAACAATTTAAATACTTTATATTTTAGATGATGGGTAAGGAATAATATATTATAGTTCTAGAATAGTTACTTCTTTAGTTATTTGGTACTTATTACATAATATTTATGGAGGTTGTAGTGTAGTAAGCAAGTTACTACGTAACAATAAAACCAAATCCACAGGTGCATATTTAGCATTATATACTGTAGATCGGCATAAATCGGATATTAAAAACGGAAATAGAATTTCCTCCTGTTTAACATAAGGGGACAAGCCCACTGAATGACTCAGGCGGAAGGGTTCAAAAATAGGAGGATGTAATCTTTTACAGAAGCACTGAACACGACGATATTCAAACTGATCTAGGATTTTTATGGTAAATAGACGGCAAGGACCGATCTAAGATTTTTTGTAATAGACAGCAAGGACTGATCTTAAGTATTTTACGGTAATAGACAGCAGGGATTTTATTTTCTAGGAATTTTATAGTATTTTGTTATAGACAGCAGGGACTGATCTAATGAATTAAACTTTAAAATAATTATTGAGAATAAATAAATAGGTAGACAGCGATAGGCTGATCTAGGAAATTGATGCACGCGCATAGCATTTTGAATATTATATGAAAATAATTGATTAAAGTGAAATATTGAATTTTTAAGTTGAAATATAGAATGATAGATAATTGTTGAAAGAAATAAGTTGATATATGATAGATAATTGTTGAAAGAAATTAATTGATATATATTGAAAAAAAATAGATTTTGAATTAAAAGGCAGTAGATGACCTTATGAAATAATAGTAATTGACGTCAAATTTTGAAAAGTTTTTGAAAAAGAATTAATTATAGGGCCCTAGGATAAGATTTAGTATAATATTAATACGAATAAGTTAATAGAATAATTGTTAATGATTAATGAAAAGCTAATTTTTTTTTGTGTTTAAAATTAAATGGTTAAAGCGCGTAAGTTAGAAAATTAAATCATTTAAGGGGCCTGGTCGCGACCGGTTTTTTTGCTCAAAAACATGCCTTACAGGAAAAACTCTCACGCCTTGTAGATTGGTCTGATTTCCGTAATTTTTTTTTGGTTAAATAGAGGAAGACGTATTGCAGGGCGCATTGGACTTGGATTTTCAAAATTAATTTTCGAAATCTTATATTACCCTATATACCCTATCAACCCCCCCCCCCTAAATAGGTATTGGGTAGTAGATTAGTGGAAAAGTCTTATAATTGAGGTGGCAACTAAAATATAAAATTTAATTTTCAAATTTTATAGAATTGCGGAAAATTTGAAAAATCGCGACCAGGCCCCTTAAAGAAATAAATTAATAATAAGAAAAATAAGGGATAGGAAGTCGAATATTATTAGAGGGATTTACGGAGTAATTAACCGGAGATTGTTTTAATAATATTCGAACGCGGTACAAGCGCGTACTCATGAAACATCGCGGAACTGGGCGAGAGGAAATAAACCGTAACGAAATTTAACACGCGTAGCATAGGCGATTGAACGCTTTACGTGTTATTTGATAGGTACCTACTCATCCATTTACGACGTACGACGCGCGTTTACGCTATTTATTTTTATGAATAATTATATGTGCATTGTGCATGTTGTTTATTTTGTAAGTAATAGTATATACGTATTGGTAATTTTGTGGATAATAATATATACGTATTATTCATTTTGGTGATGGTTGGTACGTGTTGATTGTTTTATAAATAATAATAGTATATATACGTCATGTAGAATAAATACTATTGGTAATTAAATACGCGGATAGAATATTAATGGAATAAATAAAATAATAAAATACGATTATAGTATAATTATTATATAGATGTGAATAAGTAAATTAATAAATATAATTTATATAAATTATATGTACCTGATGTTTAGTTATATATTATATGACAGAATCCGATAGTTCAGATATTGAAACTAGTTCTACGGACAGTTCAGTAAAACATAAAAAATATAAAACTAAGAAAGAATTACGGGCGGCAATATTAAAAGACGCCATAAAGGAAGAATTTATAGAACAAACTAGGAAACAGATAGGTAACTCCAAAAGAGCTGTTAGGGAAAATTTTGTATGAACACTTAGTTTAACACAAGAGATAGGTATCACGCCACGAAAAAGTGAACAATTCGTAGGTCGTTCAGGTACTAGGTCAGACTCCACGTGAAATTAGAAACAGTAGTTAGGAAAAACGCGAAAAATAAAATGGATCTTGTAATAATCTGTATTTTGTCAATAATATTTAATAAATGTAACCAGAAATATATGGTGGAATGTACCATATAATTACAATAATGTAACTAAATATTTGTAACAAACATATTATGTAAACATGTAATAATTGAATGTAATGTAATAATTGATGTATGTAAACTTGTAGCCATAGTAAAGTGCTTGAACTAATGGAGTGATAATTGAGTTAATTTTTCTCGTTTTTGACGATAAAAATCAATTTTTAAAGGGGGAGATGTAGTAAGCAAGTTACTACGTAACAATAAAACCAATTCCACAGGTGCATATTTAGCATAATATACTGTAGATCGGCATAAATCGGATATTAAAAACGGAAATAGGATTTCCTCCTGTTTAACATAAGGGGACAATCCATTAGAGCAAGCACTTACACGCCACTCTGTATAACATTATTTGGACTATGTCAAAATTATTGAAGTACTAATAATAAATTCACGATATACAACAACTGTCCACTTTATTTAATCAACTACCACGACGACATCATCAGAAGAAGTGTCTGCCACCTGCATCATTAATATTCTAGTAGCCACTTGTCTTACTATTATACTACAATAGTAGTCACCTGGCCTACAAGAACATAACAGTAGGTACATATACGATTATACGAAAGTAGGTAACTTCAAAATATTTGAGTATACTAGGTATCTTAAATTGTGGTTTATGATACTGATTAGTAATCACTTGATTACAGATATGAAAGAATAATAAAATTTAATTATTAAAAAAACTCATTCTAGAAATAATAATTTGAAATGTAGGCAACTTTGAAAATGTTTGACTTACAAAATAATTTAACCTATCCTATACACATTTGGTTAATATTTATAATTCATGATTAACACTCAAGGTAATTTAATAAATATTATACTGAATGTTTAGGTATCTTAAGTGAAATAAACAATTCAACATACAATAAAAAATGTTAATAAGTTCAGATGATTTTAAAAGTAGAATGTGTAGGTATATAGTTTGTATACAAAACTATAATCTATATATTTATTTTGTAATGTTTAATTTTCAACTTATTACCTACTCCATGTATTGGTTTGTTCTCTATACTCTATACATTTATTGTGAGCAATCAACATCCGTATTATTGTAATTTATTTTTGTTTTATATGTAACTGGGTTGTTTAACCTGTTTATGAGGATGTCACACCCGCAAGTGTTGCCTCCGTCTTACAAATGTACAACATACCAAAAACTGTTTTGCAAGGGACAACTTTTCTCACACCATATTTGTTGTAGAACTACCAAATTTTCACAACACGTAAAGAAGAACTTTATCTGTGCAACAGAGTGCTTTTTTTAATATCACTATCTAATCATTTTTTATAAGCAAAATAAAAAAAAAAATGTTTAGAAGCAAATAACCTTTATTGTATTTATGTTATCTAAAATATTGGCACGCTGTTGCATAGATAATTTTTCACCCTATATGTTCAAAAATTTTGGAGCCACTACTACAAACACAGGAAGATAAAAGTTGTCTCGCGCAAAACAGTTTGAGCTATGTTGTACTTCTGTAAGACGGAGACAACACATACTGTGACATCCTCTTAATAAAAAATAAATAAATATATTTATTTTATTTAAAACAATTTAAAGAATATCAAAAATATATTTATTTGAGTAATTCACATATTAATGTTCTCAGAATTTACCCATATTTACATGCTTGTTCTAGAAGATTATTGTGTATTATTGACTATTGTTTTCATTTAATATTTCAGAATATTTTCTAATAATTACAGGTACATAATGTATATATTTTTTACTCTTAATTTTATTACATAATGGAATATACAAAAAATTAATGATTATATCTAAACAAACACAATTAATATTCACCATGCATGGTTACTCCCTTTTTTTATTTAATTATGCATTTACTCAAATAAATTCTGATCCATGATATTTTTAAGGATTCTTAAAAACCATATTCTTTTCAAATAAATTAATGTAGTTTCATATAAAAATTAATGTTGATGCTGCTAAATCAAAATTTGTACAAGTAGATTTTAAGTTATTTTATTAAATGTGTGTACTAAGGATTATAGCATAATATAATAGAGGATCAACTAATATGGCGCATCTGGTGATTTAAAAATTATAATAATTATTATAAATACCAAGTGTTAGGAAAAGATAACCAAAAAGTCATCTGGATAAGCTAACAGATAATTCATTCAACATTAATCTAGAAAAGATAAAATATAGCATAATTTTTTTTTGTCTAGAGAAAAAAATAGATAATTTAAATGTACCTAATTAAAATTATTAACAATTTAATGTAATTTATTAGTTATTACTAATTAGTTAATATTTATTAATTAATAAATCCTTAATATAATTTCCCAACTAAAATAAAACAAAATTTTAATTTTTAATACAACTTGAATAAACATAAAACTGACAACATTTCAGTAAACATTTCTTTTTTAACTAATAATATTGGATTAATCACTTCCCGGTTCTCGTAAACTATTGGCTATTTTAGTATTTAAAAATGTCTTATTATTATATTATTTATCTAGATAAGATAATTAGATATTTAGAAAATTTAATTATTTTTATCTAGATAGGATAATTAAAGAAATAATTTTATCTCGATAAAATTGTCTAGATAATTCACAACACTTTAAATACATTAACATATTGTAATAATTTAAATAACTATACGCACATCACAAGAAATAAATTTAATAATACATATATTTTATGTTGTAGGTAAGCCCTTTAATCTTTATTAAATACTATTATCCTTAGTTAAACATAAAATGTAATAAGTCAGAAATCTCTCATTTTAATTTCAATTCATAATTAAATGATGACACATATTATAACTTTTATAAAATATTTAATGTGATAGAAAAATTCTTAAATGGTATAACAGAATCTATTTGAAAATATTAATTTTAAATACACTTAAAATGTATTTATCTGTTTGAATAAGTTAATTATTATGACATAAAAATTAGAGTTGGTTTATTATTGGTAAGCTTGGTAAATACTAAATTGATTAACTCTGTATTTACATAATAATATTTGATAATTGTATTAGCTACCCAATTTTATGACAACATCTTTCAGTGCCCATGTGGCTATAAGGCAAACTTAAATGTTTGTTAGAACCAAATTCATGATAAATTTTTAAATGAATCAAACTAAAAATTTAACAATATATTATAGGCCTTAAATTATTTTCTATTTAGAATTTAAGTAAGTCATATAAAAAAAAAACTCCCACTATGTTATGGAAATTGGATTCTTACTCAGCAAAAATTAGTCAGTGAAACATTTGTTTTCTCTCTTTAAACTACGGGCAATATGCAAATATGAGTACAGTAGAACCAATTTTGTACTGTTAGCTTTAATATAAGAATGGTATGACATAATATTATAATAAAACTTAAAAGCAAAAATATTTTTTAAGGAATCTTATAGGGAAGCACTTATTTGTATTTTATTTTTGAAACAAGTTATGGATATTTTAAGATTGTAACATAATATAATTATTTATTTATTAATTTATTATGACTTGACGGACTGAGTCCTTTTGATAATAATATAAGTTCATGCACACAATAAGATATACAATGTGTCTTGTGAACAGGTGGGTTTGTTAGTTAACGACACAGTAAAATAGATTTGAAATAAAAACCTATCAACATTATTCTCACCTTTAAGTTTCATAATTCGCTCCAATATTGTATGGTTTCATCTGAGTCGGTAGAATTATCTCCAAGAAAGTCAACGTCTGAAAAATTGTCAATACATTGGCTCCACTACCTAGTTCCTTGCACGTAGTAGGTACTTGCATATATTTCAGTTACCATAATAAGTATAATCTATTGTATGAGCTAAAAACGATAAACTATTAAGTAACTTTTAGTTTTGGCAAACATTTAAATTGGATACTTGTGTGATATATTTACACATGTGTGTGTGAATTTGACATTATTTTCTGGGCGAATTAAAATAATTATCAACTGTATGGCCTCCAAATCCTTTATTCCTCTATTAATTTTCTTCTAACTCGTCGTCGGAGAAACAAAATGTGGTTTGGATTATGTTTAGAGACAGCCTCTGACCATATTTACTAATTTACTGGGCATTGTTTACAATCACTAATAATTGAGAAATGAATACCGCTGCAGATTCTATGCCAGGTAGAAATCGTGATAATTCGAACATTTGTAGCCATTATTTTCTTTTATTTCATTGATTTCTTAGAAATCTACCTATAGTTGTGAACAAATTAGCAAATTAGACTGACTCCACATTACTAAGAAATATAATCAGTACAACTAGAAAATAATACTTACAAATGAAAATTAACGTAATGTGGCGAGGCGATACATCGGATGTTTTACTAAAAAGAATACACTTATCCATGGTGGTTTTGTACCAAAATTTATGGATAGAACTCTGCACCCACGATTGTAGTTCTGTAGTCTGTATTTTTGTTCGAATTTCAAATAATCGAGACTCGCGAGTGATTCAAATTTAAAGTCTACATCGAAAAAATAATAATATTATTATGTTGTTATTTATTTGATAACAATTATTACTATCATAGTTCGTGGTCCATAGTGATAAGACAGAATCGCGGCATTAAATTTTACCGAAATCCGAAATTTCGTGAACGATGCAGGTCCACGATGTAAGACGTAACACTGGCATTTTATTGTCATTGCAAAACCTTGCATTTTATTATTTAGCAATAATTCACGATCAGCAGATCACATTTAGCATCGTTGGTTTAATAATTACAGTTAATCGAAAAGTTCTATTGGAATATATAAGTTCTGCGTGATACATTTTTATTGTTTGTGTCTGTGTAGGTAGGTACACGAAAAGTAGGTACTCGAAATAATGCTTCGGTTTACATCTTTTCCGGTGGGAAAGTGAATCTGGTAGGTGCATGGGGATGTCGAAATGAACAGTACCTAGTCTCCAAAAGGTTACAACATGAGAAATTTAGGAAAACGCGAATTTTCGCGAAGAATCGGTTTTTGTATTTCGTGTAAGTGTTGTTACTTTAAAATATAATAACTGTAGATACATGCAATTTTCACTGATTGTTTATATTACAATTTAAAACCGTAACGTTTTCAAAATATTTAGATTCATGACGATGTATTCATATGCGCATATGACGTTTTCGATTATTTTAGTTTTTTCTTAATTTATGTCGATAAAACAATTTTCGCTTGGTCCAATAATTTTAGATAATTTTCAATAATTGCATACAACGTTCCTAGTAAGTCGTAAGTTGTTGTTGTTGGTGGAAATTAAAAAAAAAGTCTATCGTTAATCCACAATAGTTTTTTGATGAGGGTCTGAAGTTAGAATTTTGACAAAATTCTTAAAGATCACGAAAATTTGGTCAAATTAAATTTTTATGAGCGTTTGTAATTCAAATTTTTACAACATTGGATATTCACTCGATTTCTCATGTAGCGGTTTACTTATATTGTTGTAATTTAAAAACGAATAACTGTAGATACATGAAAATTTAACTAAATATTTATATTAGCATTTTCTATAGGTACACTGTACAATTTTGAAAATATTTTGACTTTTTTTGATTTGTTTACGGACATTTTCAGTTTTAAATTTTTTTAGTTTTTTTTTCTATATATATCCATAAAGTTTTATCTGTTGGGCCAAAAAGTGTAAAAATTGAATACAAGGGTCCTGATATATTGTTACAATAGCAATTGAAAAATTTTAAAAATACATAAGGCCAATTTTTTTTAATAAGCATTTGAAGATCGAATTTTGACAACATTTATCAAAATCTCGAAAATCATTGTAATTAATAAATTATAAAATGTTCAGTTTTTATAGCTAAGGATTGCAAATTTAAAACAAAGGTTCTCATAAATAGTTCATACTGTAACCAAAAAATCTAAAAAATATATGAACACAGTTATTTTTTACAGACATTTTAAATTCAAATTTGAACGAAATTGCATAATAAAAAACCTAGAATAACTATTTTAGTTATTTTGTTGTGATTGTATAATATTTTTCGTGGGTACTTGAAACTTCTAAAGTATACTACTATAAATTATATCTATGATAGTAACAGGGTTTGTTGTTGGTGTATAACGCGTTATAAGTACCTAATGGATATTGTGATATGATTAATTTTGAATTCATTATAGGTACCTACCAGGTCAAATTTTGATTTAGTAGGTACCATAGTTTTGTATATAATATGTCTTATACCTAGACTGACATACCGTCTCTCCGCTCAGAATCGTTTTTTTATACAATGATATTACTATTACCTATATCGTTGAATTCAAATTTAATATCATCCATTATACAGTGACCCACTTGTAACCTTCTGTACAGCAGAGCGACACCCACTTGCCCACCTTTTTTTAGTTATAAATTCGTATAAATGTATATTTTTATTGGAAAATTGAATATATATATAAACGATTCCAGTGGTTCGACCCTTGACCCAAATAAAAACCAGAGCTGTAACCATAGATATATACAACGACTAGATAGCCGTCTCCTTCTTGTCATCGAAGTCGGCCCGCCATTTACAAAGCAGGCAATGTTTACAAAACAATAATATCAGTATTCAGTTATCACAGTATATTAATTAATCAAATAAATATTTTATTAGTCTGAAATCTGAAGTCTATTAAATTCTAAATTTCAAACTAATAACTATCGCTTAATATATTATATTTTTTTACATACCTAACTTATGTAATATCCAATTACTATTTATTGATATATAGCAGAGTATGAAGAATTAATATGGATATTATTGTTTGAATGAGTTAGGTACCAACCAATTTGGTTTCACCACCACCGGAAACAAATTTTATATGGGTAGGTAGGTACACTTATTTGTCAACTATTTGTTTTATAACTTATATCACCTATTCTTTCCACATGTGAGTGTGTAGACTATAATATGCCTAGAGAATAATATTGTTTTAATATTGTCTTATTTGTCTCAAAGATTGTTCTATGCTCAAAGTGAAAACAAATATTATTTGTAATATTAATATAGGTATTTATTAATGTAGGTACAAAAGTTTAATTTATATATTTAACATTATACAATATTTGTATAAACTTGCAACTTGCAAGTGAACAATTTTATGAAAACTAAATAAAATTAAAAACTTAAAATATAACAAACAAAGGTTTACTGGTGATAAAATAAAATAGCTTTATTCAAACGTCTAAGTGAACGGTTCAAAAATTTCTAATTTTTAATTTTTCTCTTGAAGTATGATAGCTAGAAAGTTGGTTGATAACTCATACAAAAATAAGTTTGTCTACCTTTAAAATAAAAAATTCTACAACCAAATTAAATTAAATTTTTATGAATGTTTGAAGTTACACAAAATCTAGTTGTTGCATTGAGATGTCGAAGAGGTCAAAATTCTCCAAAAGCGCCAGGAAATACAACACAAAAATTAAAGAAAAACCGAAATTTTTATGCAAAATAGATTTTGGTTTTTGATGTAACTTTAAAACGAATGACCGTAGATACATGACATTTTGACTGAATTTTTTTATTAGCATTTTCTACAAACGATACAATTTTCAAAATATTTTGATCTGTTTAGGGACATTTTCAATTTCCAATTTGGTTAGTTTTTAGATTCTGAGTGAAACGATGAATGTATTGATTTTACAATGATGTGTGTTTTTTATTTTTTTATTTTTTTTGTATCTGTGTACACGATAAGTAGTCGAAATAATGCTTCGATTTTCGACTTCAGTATCTTGTTCGATTGGAAAGTGAATATCGTTGGTGCATTGAGGAGGTCAAAATTTAAATTTCCCAGTAGTTTTCACAAGCGCCGGGAAAAACAACATAAAAATTAAGGAAAAACGGGAATTTTTACGCAAAATTGATTTTCCAAAAAATCGATTTTGGTTATTGGTGTAACTCTAAGACAAATGAACGTATATACATGAAATTTTCAGTGGTTGTTTATATTTGCATTTTCTATACACGATAACATTTTCAAAATATTTTGATTTATTTTGAACTGTATAGGGACATTTTCATTTTCCATTTTTTTTTAGTTTTTTTTCTAAAAATGTCAATAAAATTTTATTTGTTGGTTGCGAAAGCTTGAAAATTTAATAGAAGGCTCCTAATATGTTGTTTCAAAGGCAGATGAAAAATATTAAAAATCCTTAGTCACAATTTTTTTTTATAAGCATTTAAAGTTCAAAAATTGACAAAATATGGAAAAATCACGAAAATTAGCAAATTATTTTGAGTTAAGAATTCGTAAAAATTTTTCTTTTTAAATCTAAGATTTGAAAATCTAATACAAGATTACTCATAAGATTGTCTACCTTTATCAATAAAAAAATCTCTACCGGAAAGTCAAATTAAATTTTTATGAGCGTTTGAAATTCAAATTTTTACAACATTGGATATTCACTCGATTTCTCATGTGGCAATTTCCTTTTTTGTTGTAATTAAAAAACGAATTACTGTAGATACATGAAAATTTCACTGAATGTTTATATTAGCATTTCCTATACACCCTACAGTTTTGAAAATATTTTGACACTTTTTGAGCCGTTTACGGACATTTTCAGTTTTCAATTTTTTTAGTTTTTTTTTCTATAAATATCAATTAAGTTTTATCTGTTGGGCCAAAAAGTGTAAAAATTTAATACAAGGCTCCTGATATATTGTTACAATATCAGTTGAAAAATATTAAAAATACATAGGCACAATTTTTTTTTATAAGCATTTTAACATCGAATTTTGATAGAATTTTTCAAAATCTCGAAAATTATTAATCATCGTAATTCATAAATTATAAAATGTTCAGTTTTTATAGCTAAGGATTGAAAATTTAAAACAAGATTCCACGTAAGTAGTTAATTCTCTTACCGAAAAATCTAAAAAATATACAATCACAGTTTACTTTTATAGTCATTTTATGTTCAAATTTGGACGAAATTACATATTAAAAAACCTAGTTATTTTGTTGTGATTATATAATATTATTCGTGGGTACGTGTATAACGTGTTATAAGTACCTATTGGATATTGTGATAATGTGATATGATTAATTTGGAATTTATTATAGGTCAATTTTTTTTTTAATACCATAGATATGTATATAATTTGTATTAAACCTAGACTGACATACCGTCTTCGCTCAAAATCGTTTTTCTTATACAATGATATTGTATCATTGAATTCAAATTTAATAGCATCCATTATACAGTGACCCACTTGTAACCTACTGTACAGCAGAGCGACATCCACTTACCCACCTTTTTTTCTATGAATGTCAGAACTTTATTTGTAGGGTAAAAAAGCTTTAAAATTTAATACACGGCTACTACTATATTGTTACCACGACATTTGAAAAATATTAAAAATCCTTAACTACTCAGTTACTCACACTGTTTTTACTTTCTTGATTTTTAATCAAGTAAGTATGGTAATTGAAATGAAAAGTCTAAATTTTGAAAACATCAAGAATTTGTGTTAAATAGGAAAATAATAAAAATGTACTTCGGTAATGAGGAGTAGGTGGGTAATTTAGCTAGCTTCAAGTAAAATATTAATGAGAGAGACTTGATATCACACCCAAGCTGTGTAACCACTTGAATCCATAAAAACGTCTAAGTGAACGGTACAAAAATTTCTAATTTTTAAATTTTCTCCTGAAGTATGATAGCTAGAAAGTTGGTTGATAACTCATACAAAAATAAGTTTGTCTACCTTTAAAAAAAAAAAATTCTACAACCAAATTAAATTAAATTTTTATGAATGTTTGAAGTTACACAAAATTGGAAATTCACTCCATTTTTTATGTAGGTAGCAATTTTGTTATTTAGTTGTAATTCAAAAACGAATAACTTTAAACACATAAAAATTCATTGTATGTTTATATTTTTATTTTCTATACACCATAAAATTATGAAAATATTTAGACTGAGCTGTTTACGGGCATTGTCTGTTTTCAATTTTTTATAATTTTTTTCTTTTAATTTTATTTGTTTTGTAAAGAAAAGTGAAAATTTAATACAGGGTTCCTGATATATTGCTTAATGGAAGTTGAAACATTTTAATAATACATAGGTACAATTTTTTTATAATCAATTTTGAAAAAATTTAATAATTATTTTGTTAAAAATGTATAAAATGTTCAACTTTTTTAGCTAAGGTTTGAAAATTTAAAACAAGGTTTCACGTAAGTAGATAATATATAAATTCCTTTATTCACAATAATATCATTAAATATACTTAGTTATAACAATATATCATGGCATCATGACTGTCATATGACGATTTTAGTTATTTTGAAGTAATTTTATATTATTTCAACCTACTGGCTACAGTATTACTAATAAGTAATAGCAATATAAATATAATATAAAATATCCAGACTGACAAAGTCTCCACTCAGAATCGTTTTTCTTATAAAATGATATTATATCATTGAATTCAAATTTAACACCATCTATTACAGTGACCGACTTGTAACCTACTGTACAGCAGAGCGACACCCACTTGCCTACTTTATTATTTTTTTTATGAACGGCAATACAATTATATATGTTGGATATAAAGGCTTGAAAATTTAATAGAAGGCTCCTAGTATATTGTTTCAGACAGATGAAAAAAATTAAAAATCCATAGTCACAATTTTTTTATAAGCATCTAAAGTTCAAATTTTGACAAAAGGCGTTGAGTTAAAAATTCCTAAAAATTTTTCTTTTTAAATCTAAGATTTTAAAATGTAATACATTATTCCTTATGAGGTTTTTTACCTTTATCAAAAAAAAAATGTCTATAAAAAAGTCAAATTAAATGTTTAGGTGCATTTGATGATTATATTTTTATAACATTGAATTCACTCGATTTCTTATGTAGTGATTTTCTTATTTTGTTGTAATTCAAAAACAAATAACCCATGGACTCTTTAAATTTATATTATGTGTTTATTTTATCAAATCCTATACTTGGAAAATTTTCAAAATATTTTGATTTGTTTTGAGCTTTTTAAGGACAATTTTTGTAGTTTTTTTTAAAAAATATCAATAAAAGTTTTTTTGAGGGGCCAAAAAGAGTGAAAATTTAATACAAAGCTCCTGGTATATTGTTACAATATCTGCTTAAAAATTTAAAAAATACATAGGCACAATTTTTTTATAAGCATTTTAAGTTTGATTTTTACATCTATCAAATTTAAAAATGATTTTATAGTTAAAAATTAATAAAATAATGAAATTTTATAGCTAAGAATTGAAAATTTAAAACATGGTCAATATCAATATATCATAGGCTGACTGTCTTAGCTCAGAAGTGTTTTTCTTAAACAATGATTATTATATTATTGAATTCAAATTTAACACCATCCATTAAAGTGACCCACTTGTAACCTAATGCACACCAGACCGACACCTACTTGTCCACTTTTTTCAAAAATTCATTAATCAAATTTGATTAAGAGTGAAATTTTAAATTTTGAAATATTACAATTGAAAAATGTCAAAAAAAAATATTTAAAATTCAGAACACATTAAGGGTTAAGTCATTTTTATTAGGTTTATCCGTGAAAAAATTTCATCTTCATATAGTTCATGACATAGTCAAAACATTGCTATTCTTGTTAAGAATGTAATCTCAATCTAGAAAAAAAAATATAAACATTCATCAAAAAATAATTTTAAATTATTAATCATAAATACAAATATTAGTAAAATAGATGCACATTTTGAGTTCCCAAAAATAAAAAATAAAAAATATTGATTTAAAAAATTCTAAAAAATAAGCTACTTGACTTAGATAAATGTTTTTATCATCAAAACTGTTCTTATAATCAGATTTACAAAATTGGCTTTTTTGAATTTTCATTATTAAAAAATAAAAATAAATGTAACATAAGGATCTATCAATTATATAAATAAAAAATGATTTGTAAATTTTGATTAGAACAAAAGTTATCGTATCTGCTAGGTCTCTCTGTTACACCTGTATATTAGAAATAAGTAAAACAGAAAAAAAGATTGTTCCACACCATTTGTTCAGACGCTGTCATATTCTGATGGAGATTTTCCTAAGGCACGTTATTATATGATGGCGGTTGCACTTGCTATATAAAAAAAAAATACATTAAAAATTAAAAAACTAATAAAAATATTTCCTTTAAATAACAAATAAGATAGTACCTAAACCATAATAATTATACGATGTTTTCTTTTAAAAAACAAACAAAATGAATATACCTAATACAGGTCAAAACTGATACCTACAATCAAAACTTAATTAAATAATATTGTTTAACATTTATTGAATAAGATGATGAATAGCAATAATATATCCAAACCAAATATCAATGATAATGATAAATGATTATTATCAATAATATACGTAAATAGCACATTTATAATACATTGTATATTTAAATAAAATATGCAAAAACATGAGCTTAACATTTTTAATATTTTCTGTTTGTTTATTGTGTTATTAGAAGGGGAAAATTAAAAGTTTTAATTATTTTATTACTTGCAACTATTATAAACAATTTAAATACTTTATATTTTAGATGATGGGTAAGGAATAATATATTATAGTTCTAGAATAGTTACTTCTTTAGTTATTTGGTACTTATTACATAATATTTATGGAGGTTGTAGTGTAGTAAGCAAGTTACTACGTAACAATAAAACCAAATCCACAGGTGCATATTTAGCATTATATACTGTAGATCGGCATAAATCGGATATTAAAAACGGAAATAGAATTTCCTCCTGTTTAACATAAGGGGACAAGCCCACTGAATGACTCAGGCGGAAGGGTTCAAAAATAGGAGGATGTAATCTTTTACAGAAGCACTGAACACGACGATATTCAAACTGATCTAGGATTTTTATGGTAAATAGACGGCAAGGACCGATCTAAGATTTTTTGTAATAGACAGCAAGGACTGATCTTAAGTATTTTACGGTAATAGACAGCAGGGATTTTATTTTCTAGGAATTTTATAGTATTTTGTTATAGACAGCAGGGACTGATCTAATGAATTAAACTTTAAAATAATTATTGAGAATAAATAAATAGGTAGACAGCGATAGGCTGATCTAGGAAATTGATGCACGCGCATAGCATTTTGAATATTATATGAAAATAATTGATTAAAGTGAAATATTGAATTTTTAAGTTGAAATATAGAATGATAGATAATTGTTGAAAGAAATAAGTTGATATATGATAGATAATTGTTGAAAGAAATTAATTGATATATATTGAAAAAAAATAGATTTTGAATTAAAAGGCAGTAGATGACCTTATGAAATAATAGTTTTGAAAAGTTTTTGAAAAAGAATTAATTATAGGGCCCTAGGATAAGATTTAGTATAATATTAATACGAATAAGTTAATAGAATAATTGTTAATGATTAATGAAAAGCTAATTTTTTTTTGTGTTTAAAATTAAATGGTTAAAGCGCGTAAGTTAGAAAATTAAATCATTTAAGGGGCCTGGTCGCGACCGGTTTTTTTGCTCAAAAACATGCCTTACAGGAAAAACTCTCACGCCTTGTAGATTGGTCTGATTTCCGTAATTTTTTTTTGGTTAAATAGAGGAAGACGTATTGCAGGGCGCATTGGACTTGGATTTTCAAAATTAATTTTCGAAATCTTATATTACCCTATATACCCTATCAACCCCCCCCCCTAAATAGGTATTGGGTAGTAGATTAGTGGAAAAGTCTTATAATTGAGGTGGCAACTAAAATATAAAATTTAATTTTCAAATTTTATAGAATTGCGGAAAATTTGAAAAATCGCGACCAGGCCCCTTAAAGAAATAAATTAATAATAAGAAAAATAAGGGATAGGAAGTCGAATATTATTAGAGGGATTTACGGAGTAATTAACCGGAGATTGTTTTAATAATATTCGAACGCGGTACAAGCGCGTACTCATGAAACATCGCGGAACTGGGCGAGAGGAAATAAACCGTAACGAAATTTAACACGCGTAGCATAGGCGATTGAACGCTTTACGTGTTATTTGATAGGTACCTACTCATCCATTTACGACGTACGACGCGCGTTTACGCTATTTATTTTTATGAATAATTATATGTGCATTGTGCATGTTGTTTATTTTGTAAGTAATAGTATATACGTATTGGTAATTTTGTGGATAATAATATATACGTATTATTCATTTTGGTGATGGTTGGTACGTGTTGATTGTTTTATAAATAATAATAGTATATATACGTCATGTAGAATAAATACTATTGGTAATTAAATACGCGGATAGAATATTAATGGAATAAATAAAATAATAAAATACGATTATAGTATAATTATTATATAGATGTGAATAAGTAAATTAATAAATATAATTTATATAAATTATATGTACCTGATGTTTAGTTATATATTATATGACAGAATCCGATAGTTCAGATATTGAAGCTAGTTCTACGGACAGTTCAGTAAAACATAAAAAATATAAAACTAAGAAAGAATTACGGGCGGCAATATTAAAAGACGCCATAAAGGAAGAATTTATAGAACAAACTAGGAAACAGATAGGTAACTCCAAAAGAGCTGTTAGGGAAAATTTTGTATGATCACTTAGTTTAACACAAGAGATAGGTATCACGCCACGAAAAAGTGAACAATTCGTAGGTCGTTCAGGTACTAGGTCAGACTCCACGTGAAATTAGAAACAGTAGTTAGGAAAAACGCGAAAAATAAAATGGATCTTGTAATAATCTGTATTTTGTCAATAATATTTAATAAATGTAACCAGAAATATATGGTGGAATGTACCATATAATTACAATAATGTAACTAAATATTTGTAACAAACATATTATGTAAACATGTAATAATTGAATGTAATGTAATAATTGATGTATGTAAACTTGTAGCCATAGTAAAGTGCTTGAACTAATGGAGTGATAATTGAGTTAATTTTTCTCGTTTTTGACGATAAAAATCAATTTTTAAAGGGGGAGATGTAGTAAGCAAGTTACTACGTAACAATAAAACCAATTCCACAGGTGCATATTTAGCATAATATACTGTAGATCGGCATAAATCGGATATTAAAAACGGAAATAGGATTTCCTCCTGTTTAACATAAGGGGACAAGCCCACTGAATGACTCAGGCGGAAGGGTTCAAAAATAGGCGGACGTAATATTTTACAGAACCACTGAACACGAGGATATTCAAATATAAAAGAGTAAAATGATTATTTTAATGAAACAGACCATAGATTAATTATCAGCATATTTTAGTAATACGCAGAATATATTGGGAAATTGTGAATGCGTGGGCTGGAACGATGACCACACAAATTACATCCGTGAGAACCGAGATACAGTATCTATAGGCAAGGGGGTACGGGGCAATCTCATATATAAGGGAGCCCGAATCGGCCTGTATTCAGACGTGTATGACCACCCATTAGAGCAAGCACTTACACGCCACTCTGTATAACATTATTTGGACTTTGTCAAAATTATTGAAGTACTAATAATAAATTCACGATGTACAACAACTGTCTACTTTATTTAATCAACTACCACGACGACATCATCAGAAGAAGTGTCTGCTACCTGCAACGTTAATATTCTAGTAGCCACTTGTCTTACTATTATACTACAATAGAAGTCACCTGGCCTACAAGAACATAACAGTAGGTACATATACGATTATACGAAAGTAGGTAACTTCAAAATATTTGAGTATACTAGGTATCTTAAATTGTGGTTTATGATACTGATTAGTAATCACTTGATTACAGATATGAAAGAATAATAAAATTTAATTATTAAAAAAACTCATTCTAGAAATAATAATTTGAAATGTAGGCAACTTTGAAAATGTTTGACTTACAAAATAATTTAACCTATCCTATACACATTTGGTTAATATTTATAATTCATGATTAACACTCAAGGTAATTTAATAAATATTATACTGAATGTTTAGGTATCTAAAGTGAAATAAACAATTCAACATACAATAAAAAATGTTAATAAGTTCAGATTATTTTAAAAGTAGAATGTGTAGGTATATAGTTTGTATACAAAACTATAATCTATATATTTATTTTGTAATGTTTAATTTTCAACTTATTACCTACTCCATATATTGGTTTGTTCTCTATACTCTATACATTTATTGTGAGCAATCAACATCCGTATTATTGTAATTTATTTTGGTTTTATATGTAACTGGGTTGTTTAACCTGTTTATGAGGATGTCACACCCGCAAGTGTTGCCTCCGTCTTACAAATGTACAACATACCAAAAACTGTTTTGCAAGGGACAACTTTTCTCACACCATATTTGTTGTAGAACTACCAAATTTTCACAACACGTAAAGAAGAACTTTATCTGTGCAACAGAGTGCTTTTTTTAATATCACTATCTAATCATTTTTTATAAGCAAAATAAAAAAAAAAAAATGTTTAGAAGCAAATAACCTTTATTGTATTTATGTTATCTAAAATATTGGCACGCTGTTGCATAGATAATTTTTCACCCTATATGTTCAAAAATTTTGGAGCCACTACTACAAACACAGGAAGATAAAAGTTGTCTCGCGCAAAACAGTTTTAGCTATGTTGTACTTCTGTAAGACGGAGACAACACATACGGGTGTGACATCCTCTTAATAAACAATAAATAAATATATTTATTTTATTTAAAACAATTTAAAGAATATCAAAAATATATTTATTTGAGTAATTCACATATTAATGTTCTCAGAATTTACCCATATTTACATGCTTGTTCTAGAAGATTATTGTGCATTAATGACTATTGTTTTCATTTAATATTTCAGAATATTTTCTAATAATTACAGGTACATAATGTATATATTTTTTACTCTTAATTTTATTACATAATGGAATATACAAAAAATTAATGATTATATCTAAACAAACACAATTAATATTCACCATGCATGGTTACTCCTTTTTTTAATTTAATTATGCATTTACTCAAATAAATTCTGATCCATGATATTTTTAAGGATTCTTAAAAACCATATTCTTTTCAAATAAATTAATGTAGTTTCATATAAAAATTAATGTTGATGCTGCTAAATCAAAATTTGTACAAGTAGATTTTAAGTTATTTTATTAAATGTGTGTACTAAGGATTATAGCATAATATAATAAAGGATCAACTAATATGGCGCATCTGGTGATTTAAAAATTATAATAATTATTATAAATACCAAGTGTTAGGAAAAGATAACCAAAAAGTCATCTGGATAAGCTAACAGATAATTCATTCAACATTTATCTAGAAAAGATAAAATATAACATAATTTTTTTTTGTCTAGATAAAAAAATAGATAATTTAAATGTACCTAATTAAAATTATTAACAATTTAATGTAATTTATTAGTTATTACTAATTAGTTAATATTTAATTAATAAATCCTTAATATAATTTCCCAACTAAAATAAAACAAAATTTTAATTTTTAATACAACTTGAATAAACATAAAACTGACAACATTTCAGTAAACATTTCTTTTTTAACTAACAATATTGGATTAATCACTTCCTGGTTCTCGTAAACTATTGGCTATTTTAGTATTTAAAAATGTCTTATTATTAAAGAAATAATTTTATCTCAATAAAATTGTCTAGATAATTCACAACAGTGTAAATAGTTCCTTGCACGTGGTACTTGCATATATTTCAGTTACCATAATAAGTATAATCCATTGTATGAGCTAAAAACGATAAACTATTAAGTAACTTTTAGTTTTGGCAAACATTTAAATTGGATACTTGTGTGATATATTTACACATGTGTGTGTGAATTTGACATTATTTTCTGGGCGAATTAAAATAATCATCAACTGTATGGCCTCCATATCCTTTATTCCTCTGTTAATTTCTTCAAACTCGTCGTCGGAGAAACAAAATTTTCTGAAAATGTCAAGTTGTAAAAAAAAATAAATAAATAGGTAAAAAATTTATGAATTATGTATAATAATGAATGATTTTACCTCTTAGATGCGATTTACTAGTCGTGCTCAGGGGAGTACCAATGTTGCTGTAAAGTACTAACATTTATTTTACTTCTCTATCCCAGCCAAGTGGTTTGGATTATGTTTAGAGACAGCCTCTGACCATATTTACTAATTTACTGGGCATTGTTTACAATCACTAATAATTGAGAAATGAATAACGCTGCAGATTCTATGCCAGGTAGAAATCGTGATAATTCGAACATTTGTAGCCATTATTTTCTTTTATTTCATTGATTTCTTGGAAATCTACCTATAGTTGTGAACAAATTAGCAAATTAGACTGACTCCACATTATTAAGAAATATAATCAGTACAACTAGAAAATAATACTTACAAATGAAAATTAACGTAATGTGGCGAGGCGATACATCGGATGTTTTACTAAAAAGAATACACTTATCCATCTTGATTTTTGTACCAACATTTATGGATAGAACTCTGTACCTACGATTGTAGTTCTGTAGTCTGTATTTTTGTTCGAATTTCAAATAATCGAGACTCGCGAGTGATTCAAATTTAAAGTCTACATCGAAAAAATAATAATATTGTTATGTTGTTATTTATTTGATAACAATTATTACTATCATAGTTCGTGGTACATAGTGATAAGACAGAATCGCGGGCATTAAAATATTACATTTTACCGAAGTCCGAAATTTCGTGAACGATGCAACTCCAGTGCTCCACGAACCACGATTTAAGACGTAACACGGGCATTTTACTGTCTCCGTCTTATATAGCAGAATTTACGACCAGCAGATCACATTTAGCATCGGCAGTTCAAAAGTTAGAGTGAATCGACCTATATTGAAACAATTAGCAAATTTACGTTCTGCGTAATAAAATTTATCATTTGGGTCCGTGTACAAGATAAGTAGTCGAAATAATGCTTCGCTTCTCATCTTTTCCATTTGCAAAGTGAATCTAGTAGGTGCATAGGGGATGTCGAAGTAAACAGTAGGTACCTACCTAGTCTCCAAAAGCGACGGGAAAAACGAAAAAAAAAATATAGGAAAACGTGAATTTTTACTTAAAATCGGTTTCGGTATTTCGTGTAAGTGGTGTAACTATAAAATAAATTACTGTAAATACTGCGATTTTCACTGATTGTCTATATTGAGATCATAAACCATAACATTTTCAAAATATTTAGATTCATGTCCAGGTATAGGTTATATGCATACGAAATATTCGTTTTTTCTTAATTTTCTAAAAAAATTTCGCTCGGTCCAATTACTTGAGAATGTAATACGCCTACAATGTTACTCGCAAGTCGTTGGTGGAAATTAAAAGAAAAAGTCTACCGTAAATTCACAATAGTTTTTCATGAGCGTCTGAAGTTAGAATTTTGACAAAATTCGTAAAAATCACGAAAATTTGAAAGCTATTTTTTCATTTTTTGAAAATTGAATATGTATATACGATTCCAGTGGTTCGACCCTTGACCCAAATAAAAATCTTCAGAGAAAAAATTAAGTTAAAGAGTTGAAATTAATTAGTTTTAAGTCATGAAAAACAGAATGTTTTAATTGTTTTCTATGGCTACAGTTATACTTATCACTTATATTATGAATTATTTTTTTCGTACTTAGTAATAATTTCTTATTTAGTATGTACAAATAACTGATGCAGGTATAACAATAATTTACAACACACTACTATATTAGTCATATATTTCTAAATTTTAAAATACATATTATAAACTATCAACACGACGAATACGAAAAGTATGATGGTATAGTTTATAATGGTTTTAAATAGGTACCTACTTTTCTCTTTTCCTATAAAATTTAAAAATAAAGTTTTCTTAAATTGGTCTTTGACAAAATTATTTAATTCACAAACATAAGTCCACAGTGTGTAGGTACCTATACTTTTCTTTTGGTTAAATAAAGTAACTAAAATTACTTTCTGATGGTTGGGGGGGGGGGGGAAGTAGGTAAAATAAGTACACAAATTAAACGAAATAGGTACCTATCAGAAAACACCTAACTTAAAAGTGTTCATCAGTTATGTCCATTGTTGATAGTTGAAGAATTTTAATAACAGCCACTGAAGCTTTTTGGTAATTGCATACTCTTTTTTCAAAGAAGTTAGTCTTTCCTCGTTGCAAATGGGAAAGGGCTTGACCACCTGTACACCAATAATTTACATATTTATATTCAATTTGATAATTAATATTACTATGATCATTTTTTATCAATTTTTACTATAAGCATAAGCTAAACATACAATTGAACATTTAATACATTTTTAACTACAAAACAAATTGCAGGTTGTAGATGAGTTTTGTCCAAGTGTGAACTTTAAATGCTCATGAAAAATTGTGGCTATGTATCCCTTACATTTGTGAACAGATATTATAGAAACTATTATAATAGGATGCCCGTATTACATTTTCAAACTCTTTGGCATAGCAATAAAATTTATATTGTCAATAATTTTGAAAACAAAACAAATCGAAAATATTAAAATGTATTATCATCATAACAAGGTGAAAAAGAGTAAAATTGTATGGTGTATAGAAAATGCTAATAGGAACATTCGGCAGACAAATCATGTATCTATACCTAGGGATTTTTTTTTTCTCACACTCATAAAACAAAATTAATTTTTCCTTAATTATCTTTTTGTTTTTCCCGATGTATTTGAAAACAACTGGAAACATTCAATTATCACCTGTTTAACGCATCAATCGAGATGCACATTCCCTTCGGAAGAGATACCGATTTCAAAACTAGTTATGTGTTTCTTTGCAATTCCAATATTATGTTGTGGCCCTCTGCGTTATTAAAATTTTATTCTTGTTTAGCAAAATTGTATTACCTAAAAATTAAAACTTTGTTAAAAATATGTTGAAAATAATGCGAGTACAGTAGATCAAGTTTTGTACCTTTAGTCTTAATATATTACAGTGATATGACATAATGTTATAATCAAACTTAAAGGCAAAAATTTTTTTTTTAAAGAACCTTATGGGCAAGCACTTGTTATATTCTTAAAATAAGTCATGGATATTTTGAGATTATAACACATACCTAACATGTTCATTTATTAATTTATTTTGAGTAAACGGGCTGAGCCCTTTCCATAGACAAATATATGTCCACGCACACAATTTGATAATAATGCAATGTGTCCCGTGAACAGATGGGTATGTAGTTAGTTACTAGCACTGTAAAATAGATTTGAAATAAAAACCTATCAACAATATTCTCACCTTTAAGTTTCATAATTCGCTCCAATATTGTATGGTTTTATCTGAGTCGGTTGAATTATCTCCAAGAAAGTCAACGTCTGAAAAATTGTCAATACATTGGCTCCACTACCTAGTTCCTTGCATGTGGTACTTACATATGTTTCAGTTTTGAAAACCATAATAAGTATAATCCATTGTATGTACTAAAAACGATAAACTATTAAGTAACTTTTGGTTTTGACAAACATTTAAAATTGGATACTTGTGTGATATACTTACACATGGGTGTGTGAATTTGACATTATTTTCTAGACTAATCCTTTATTCCTCTGTTAATTTTCTTCTAACTCGTCGTTGGAGAAACAAAATTTTCTGAAAATGTCAAGTTGTAAAAATAAATAAATAAATAAGTACCAAATTTATGAATTATGTTAAATGATTTTACCTGATTTACTAGTCGGGCTCAGAGTAGTACCAATGTTGTTGTAAATTACTAACATTTATTTTACTTCTCTATCCCAGACAAGTGGTTTGGATTATGTTTTGAGACAGCCTCTGACCATATTTACTAATTTACTGAGCAATGTTTACAATCACTAATAATTGAGAAATGATTACCGCAGACTCTATGCCAGGTAGAAATCGGGATAATTCGAACATTTGTAGCCATTATTTCCTTTTATTTCATTGATTTCTTGGAAATCTACCTATATTTGTGAATAATTTATCAAATTAGACTGACTCCACATTATTAAGAAATATAATCAGTACAACTAGAAAATAATACTTACAAATGAAAATTAACGTAATGTGGCGAGGCGATACATTGGATGTTTTACTAAAAAGAATACATTTATCCATGGTGACTTTGTACTAAAATGATTTATGAATAGAACTCTGTATGACTGTTCTGTATTTTTGTCCAAATTTCAAATAATCGCGAGTCGCGAGTCGGCATTCGAAAAAATAATAATATTATCATGTTGTTATTTATTTGATAACAATTATTACTATCATGGTTCCGTGGTACGCAGTGATAAGACAGAATCGCGGCATTAAATTTTACCGAAATCCGAAATTTCGTGAACGATGCATGTCCACGATTTAACACGTAACACTGGCATTTTATTGTCTCCGTTCTATTTAGCAATAATTCACGATCAGCAGATCACATTTAGCATCGTTGGTTTAATAATTACAGTGAATCGAAACTATTGGAATATATACGTTCTGCGTGATACATTTTTATTATTTGCGTCTGTGTAGGTAGGTACACGAAAAGTAGGTACTCGAAATAATGCTTCGGTTTTCATTTTTTCCGGTCTGAAAGTGAATCTGGTAGGTGCATGGGGATGTCGAAATGAACAGCACCTAGTCTCCAAAAAGTTACAACATGAGAAATTTAGGAAAACTCAAATTTTGTGTATTTCGTGTAAGTGTTGTTACTCTAAAATATAATAACCAGATACATGCAATTTTCACTGATTGTTTATATTACAATTTTTTTTTTTTTTTTATTTTTACAAGAAATTTACAATCTGTACTTACTAGAACAATTAGCAAATGTGCGCAGGGTATTTACATGTGAATTTTTTGATGGAAGAAACCACCCATTGGTGATACTACCTATTTTGTGTTCTTAGCTTTAAGTTAAGCTAATTTTAATTATTAGACAGAAGGTCTCGACACCATCTTCGCTTAAGCCGTCTAGGTGGATTACCTGGAATGGACAAGGTAGATAGTTTTTTAATTAGAGGATTAGGATGAAGAGGTAGTTTGGTGTGAAATCTTTTATAGTAGCATTTAGCTTCGTCAAGTACTGTTGTTATTCTTAGATCATTATGAAGCGTAAGATTGGATACAAAGGGAGGGGCATTTGTGATTTTTCTTAGGGTAATGTTTTGAAAAGCTTGAATTTTTTGAATATTTGATTTTTTTGCACTACCCCAGAGCTGGAGCCCGTAGGTCCAGATGGGTTTTAGAAGAGCTTTATATATTATTAATTTTACATTTAGGTTAGTGTGTGTGTTTCTGTGTAGCAATGAGCTTAGAGTGCGTAATCGATTGTTTAATTGTAACCTTTTTGATTTTATGTGTGGAGCCCATGTAAGTCGACGGTCTAAAATAAGTCCTAGATATTTTACTGTTTGGGAATGGGGAATATGGATTCCATAGAGATTGACATTTGGACATGGAGCCTGTTTTAGAGTGAATGTCGTGTGAAAGGATTTATCTTGGTTTACTTTGACTCTCCAATTAGTGTACCATTTTTCCATAAGATGTAGGTGATTTTGTAGGTTTCTAGAGGCTATCAGAGGGTCTGCGTTGATGGAAATTATTGCCTTATCATCTGCATATTCTGCAGTTAACGTGTGAGGTGTCGTAGGTTGATCTGATGCGTAAATGTTATATAGTATCGGGGAAAGTATGCCTCCTTGAGGGACACCTGCATTTATAGGGGCTATGCTTGAAACAGAGGAGCCATAGCATACTCGGAAGTTGCGGTTGGTTAAGTATGATTTAATGAGAAGGTAGTAGGAAGGGTGTAAGAATTGTTTGAGTTTGAATAGTAGACCATGATGCCAAACTTTGTCGAACGCTTGTGAAACATCCAGAAAGACACAGGTGCAATACAATTTTTTCTCAAGGGAGAAAGAAATTGCATCAACTATCCTGTGAGCTTGATGGATTGTAGAATGTGATTGGCGGAAGCCAAATTGATGATCTGGAAGAATTTTATTTTCATTGATGCTAGGTAAGATTCTTTTGAGAATTAATTTCTCAAGAATTTTTGCAAAAAACGGAAGTAGGCTTATAGGTCTATAAGACGTTGCCAGATCTGGGGGTTTATTGGGTTTTGGAAAGAGAATAATAGATGAGAATTTCCAAACAGATATTACAATTTAAAACCGTAACATTTTCAAAATATTTAGATTCATGACGATGTATTCATATGCGCTTATGACGTTTTCGATTATTTTAGTTTTTTCTTAATTTATGTCGATAAAACAATTTTTGCTTGGTCCAATAATTTAAGAATGTAATACGCATACAACGTTCCTAGTAAGTCGTAAGTTGTTGTTGTTGGTGGAAATTTAAAAAAAAATTTTCCGTTAATCCACAATAGTTTTTTTATGAGGGTCTGAAGTTAGAATTTTGACAAAATTCTTAAAGATCACGAAAATTTGGTCAAATTAAATTTTTATGAGCCTTTGAAATTCAAATTTTTACAACATTTTATATTCACTCGATTTCTCATGTTGCGGTTTACTTATATTGTTGTAATTTAAAAACGAATAACTGTAGATACATGAAAATTTCACTAAATATTCATATTAGCATTTTCTATACACTGTACAATTTTGAAAATATTTTGACTTTTTTTGATTTGTTTACGGACATTTTCAGTTTTAAATTTTTTTAGTTTTTTTTTCTATATATATCAATAAAGTTTTATCTGTTGGGCCGAAAAGTGTAAAAATTACAAGGGTCCTGATATATTGTTACAATAGCAATTGAAAAATTTTAAAAATACATAGGCACAATTTTTTTTTATAAGCATTTGAAGATCGAATTTTGACAACATTTATCAAAATCTCTAAAATCATTGTAATTAATAAATTATAAAATGTTCAGTTTCTATAGCTAAGGATTGCAAATTTATAACAAAGGTTCTCATAAATAGTTCATACTGTAACCAAAAAATCTAAAAAATATATGAACACAATTATTTTTTACAGACATTTTAAATTCAAATTTGGACGAAATTACATATTAAAAAACTTAGAATAACTATTTTAGTTATTTTGTTGTGATTGAATGATATTATTCGTGGGTACTTGAAACTTCTAAAGTATACTACTATAAATTATATCTATGATAGTATCAGGGTTTGTTGTTGGTGTATAACGCGTTATAAGTACCTAATGGATATTGTGATATGATTAATTTTGAATTCATTATAGGTTAGCCTACCTATTATAGGTCAAATTTTGATTTAGTACCATAGATATGTATATAATATGTCTTATACCTAGACTGACATACCATCTCTCCGCTCAGAATCGTTTTTCTTATACAATGATATTACCTATATCGTTGAATTCAAATTTAATATCATCCATTATACAGTGACCCACTTGTAACCTACTGTACAGCAGAGCGACACCCACGCTTTTTTGGTTATAAATTCGTATAAATGTATATTTTTATTGGAAAATTGAATTTATATATAAACGATTCCAGTGGTTCGACCCTTGACCCAAATAAAAACTTTCAGAGCTGTAATAACCATAGATATATACAACAACTATTTAGCCGTCTCCTTCTTGTCATCGAAGTCAGCCCGCCATTTACAAAGCAGGCAATGTTTACAAAACAATATTATCAGTATTCAGTTATCACAGTATATTAATTAATCAAATAAATATTTTATTAGTCTGAAATCTGAAGTCTATTAAATTCTAAATTTCATACTAATAACTATTGCTTAATATATTATATTTTGTTACATACCTCTAACTTATGTAATATCCAATTACTATTTATTGATATATAGCAGAGTATGAAGAATTAATATGGATATTATTGTTTGAATGAGTTAGGTACCAACCAATTTGGTTTCACCACCACCGGAAACAAATTTTATATGGGTAGGTAGGTACACTTTTTTGTCAACTATTTGTTTTATAACTTTTATCACCTATTCTTTCCACATGTGAGTGTGTAGACTATAATATGCCTAGAGAATAATATTGTTTTAATATTGTCTTATTTGTCTCAAAGATTGTTCTATGCTCAAAGTGAAAACAAATATTATTTGTAATATTAATATAGGTATTTATTAATGTAGGTACAAAAGTTTAATTTATATATTTAACATTATACAATATTTGTATAAACTTGCAACTTGCAAGTGAACAATTTTATGAAAACTAAATAAAATTAAAAACTTAAAATATAACAAACAATGGTTTACTGGTGATAAAATAAAATAGCTTTATTCAAACGTCTAAGTGAACTGTTCAAAAATTTCTAATTTTTAAATTTTCTCTTGAAGTATGATAGCTAGAAAGTTGGTTGATAACTCATACAAAAATAAGTTTGTCTACCTTTAAAATAAAAAATTCTACAACCAAATTAAATTAAATTTTTATGAATGTTTGAAGTTACACAAAATCTAGTTGTTGCATTGAGATGTCGAAGAGGTCAAAATTCTCCAAAAGCGCCAGGAAATACAACACAAAAATTAAAGAAAATCCGAAATTTTTATGCAAAATAGATTTTGGTTTTTGATGTAACTTTAAAACGAATGACCGTAGATACATGACATTTCGACTGAATTTTTTTATTAGCATTTTCTACAAACGATACAATTTTCAAAATATTTTGATCTGTTTAGGGACATTTTCAATTTCCAATTTGGTTAGTTTTTTTTCTATGAATGTCAATAGAACTTTATTTGTAGGGTAAAAAAGCTTTAAAATTTAATACACGGCTCCTACTATATTGTTACCACGACATTTGAAAAATATTAAAAATCCTTAACTACACAGTTACTCACACTGTTTTTACTTTCTTGATTTTTAATCAAGTAAGTATGGTAATTGAAATGAAAAGTCTAAATTTTGAAAACATCAAGAATTTGTGTTAAATAGGAAAATAATAAAAATGTACTTCGGTAATGATGAGTAGGTGGGTAATTTAGCTAGCTCCAAGTAAAATATTAATGAGAGAGACTTGATATCACACCCAAGCTGTGTAACCACTTGAATCCATAAAAACGTCTAAGTGAACGGTTCAAAAATTTCTAATTTTTAAATTTTCTCTTGAAGTATGATAGCTAGAAAGTTGGTTGATAACTCATACAAAAATAAGTTTGTCTACCTTTAAAAAAAAAATTCTACAACCAAATTAAATTAAATTTTTATGAATGTTTGAAGTTACACAAAATTGGATATTCACTCCATTTCTTATGTAGGTAGCGATTTTGTTATTTAGTTGTAATTCAAAAACAAATAACTGTAAACACATAAAAATTCATTGTATGTTTATATTTTTATTTTCTATACACCATAAAATTATGAAAATATTTTGACTGAGCTGTTTACGGGCATTGTCAGTTTTCAATTTTTTATAATTTTTTTCTATTAATTTTATTTGTTTTGTAAAGAAAAGTGAAAATTTAATACAGGGTTCCTGATATATTGCTTAATGGAAGTTGAAACATATTAATAATACATAGGTACAATTTTTTTTATAATCAATTTTGAAAAAATGTAATAATTATTTTGTTAAAAATGTATAAAATGTTCAACTTTTTTAGCTAAGGTTTGAAAATTTAAAACATGGTTTCACGTAAGTTAAAATATAAAACATATAATTAAAACATTGCTATTCTTGTTAAGAATGTAATCTCAATCTAGAAAAAAAAATATAAACATTCATCAAAAAATAATTTTAAATTATTAATCATAAATACAAATATTAGTAAAATAGATGCACATTTTGAGTTCCCAAACCATCTTGTATGCAGTAAGTTTATAATTTAATAAATTAATAATTAATAATTAATCTATTAAAAAAATCTATCTATCTATCTATATAAATAAAAATGACTGGCGGTTAAAAAAATATTGATTTAAAAAATTTTAAAAAATAAGCTACTTGACTTAGATAAATGTTTTTATCATCAAAACTGTTCTTATAATCAGATTTACAAATTGGCTTTTTTGAATTTTCATTATTAAAAAATAAAAATAAATGTAACATAAGGATCTATCAATTATATAAATAAAAAATGATTTGTAAATTTTGATTAGAACAAAAGTTATCGTATCTGCTAGGTCTCTCTGTTACACCTGTATATTAGAAATAAATAAAACAGAAAAAAAGATTGTTCCACAGCAATTGTTCAGACGCTGTCATATTCTGATGGAGATTTTCCTAAGGCACGTTATTATATGATGGCGGTTGCACTTGCTATATAAAAAAAAAATACATTAAAAATTAAAAAACTAATAAAAATATTTCCTTTAAATAACAAATAAGATAGTACCTAAACCATAATAATTATACGATGTTTTCTTTTAAAAACAAAACAAAATGAATATACCTAATACAGGTCAAAACTGATACCTACAATCAAAACTTAATTAAATAATATTGTTTAACATTTATTGAATAAGATGATGAATAGCAATAATATATCCAAACCAAATATCAATGATAATGATAAATGATTATTATCAATAATATACGTAAATAGCACATTTATAATACATTGTATATTTAAATAAAATATGCAAAAACATGAGCTTAACATTTTTAATATTTTCTGTTTGTTTATTGTGTTATTAGAAGGGGAAAATTAAAAGTTTTAATTATTTTATTACTTGCAACTATTATAAACAATTTAAATACTTTATATTTTAGATGATGGGTAAGGAATAATATATTATAGTTCTAGAATAGTTACTTCTTTAGTTATTTGGTACTTATTACATAATATATATGGAGGTTGTAGTGTAGTAAGCAAGTAACTACGTAACAATAAAACCAAATCCACAGGTGCATATTTAGCATTATATACTGTAGATCGGCATAAATCGGATATTAAAAACGGAAATAGAATTTCCTCCTGTTTAACATAAGGGGACAAGCCCACTGAATGACTCAGGCGGAAGGGTTCAAAAATAGGAAGATGTAATCTTTTACAGAAGCACTGAACACGACGATATTCAAACTGATCTAGGATTTTTATGGTAAATAGACGGCAAGGACCGATCTAAGATTTTTTGTAATAGACAGCAGGGACTGATCTTAAGTATTTTACGGTAATAGACAGCAGGGACTTATCTAGGAATTTTATAGTATTTTGTTATAGACAGCAGGGACTGATCTAATGAATTAAACTTTAAAATAATTATTGAGAATAAATAAATAGGTAGACAGCGATAGGCTGATCTAGGAAATTGATGCACGCGCATAGCATTTTGAATATTATATGAAAATAATTGATTAAAGTGAAATATTGAATTTTTAAGTTGAAATTTAGAATGATAGATAATTGTTGAAAGAAATAAGTTGATATATGATGGATAATTGTTGAAAGAAATTAATTGATATATATTGAAAAAAAATAGATTTTGAATTAAAAGGCAGTAGATGACCTTATGAAATAATAGTAATTGACGTCAAATTTTGAAAAGTTTTTGAAAAAGAATTAATTATAGAGCCCTAGGATAAGATTTAGTATAATATTAATACGAATAAGTTAATAGAATAATTGTTAATGATTAATGAAAAGCTAATTTTTTTTTGTGTTTAAAATTAAATGGTTAAAGCGCGTAAGTTAGAAAATTAAATCATTTAAGGGGCCTGGTCGCGACCGGTTTTTTTGCTCAAAAACATGCCTTACAGGAAAAACTCTCACGCCTTGTAGATTGGTCTGATTTCCGTAATTTTTTTTTGGTTAAATAGAGGAAGACGTATTGCAGGGCGCATTGGACTTGGATTTTCAAAATTAATTTTCGAAATCTTATATTACCCTATATACCCTATCAACCCCCCCCCCTAAATAGGTATTGGGTAGTAGATTAGTGGAAAAGTCTTATAATTGAGGTGGCAACTAAAATATAAAATTTAATTTTCAAATTTTATAGAATTGCGGAAAATTTGAAAAATCGCGACCAGGCCCCTTAAAGAAATAAATTAATAATAAGAAAAATAAGGGATAGGAAGTCGAATATTATTAGAGGGATTTACGGAGTAATTAACCGGAGATTGTTTTAATAATATTCGAACGCGGTACAAGCGCGTACTCATGAAACATCGCGGAACTGGGCGAGAGGAAATAAACCGTAACGAAATTTAACACGCGTAGCATAGGCGATTGAACGCTTTACGTGTTATTTGATAGGTACCTACTCATCCATTTACGACGTACGACGCGCGTTTACGCTATTTATTTTTATGAATAATTATATGTGCATTGTGCATGTTGTTTATTTTGTAAGTAATAGTATATACGTATTGGTAATTTTGTGGATAATAATATATACGTATTATTCATTTTGGTGATGGTTGGTACGTGTTGATTGTTTTATAAATAATAATAGTATATATACGTCATGTAGAATAAATACTATTGGTAATTAAATACGCGGATAGAATATTAATGGAATAAATAAAATAATAAAATACGATTATAGTATAATTATTATATAGATGTGAATAAGTAAATTAATAAATATAATTTATATAAATTATATGTACCTGATGTTTAGTTATATATTATATGACAGAATCCGATAGTTCAGATATTGAAACTAGTTCTACGGACAGTTCAGTAAAACATAAAAAATATAAAACTAAGAAAGAATTACGGGCGGCAATATTAAAAGACGCCATAAAGGAAGAATTTATAGAACAAACTAGGAAACAGATAGGTAACTCCAAAAGAGCTGTTAGGGAAAATTTTGTATGAACACTTAGTTTAACACAAGAGATAGGTATCACGCCACGAAAAAGTGAACAATTCGTAGGTCGTTCAGGTACTAGGTCAGACTCCACGTGAAATTAGAAACAGTAGTTAGGAAAAACGCGAAAAATAAAATGGATCTTGTAATAATCTGTATTTTGTCAATAATATTTAATAAATGTAACCAGAAATATATGGTGGAATGTACCATATAATTACAATAATGTAACTAAATATTTGTAACAAACATATTATGTAAACATGTAATAATTGAATGTAATGTAATAATTGATGTATGTAAACTTGTAGCCATAGTAAAGTGCTTGAACTAATGGAGTGATAATTGAGTTAATTTTTCTCGTTTTTGACGATAAAAATCAATTTTTAAAGGGGGAGATGTAGTAAGCAAGTTACTACGTAACAATAAAACCAATTCCACAGGTGCATATTTAGCATAATATACTGTAGATCGGCATAAATCGGATATTAAAAACGGAAATAGGATTTCCTCCTGTTTAACATAAGGGGACAATCCATTAGAGCAAGCACTTACACGCCACTCTGTATAACATTATTTGGACTATGTCAAAATTATTGAAGTACTAATAATAAATTCACGATATACAACAACTGTCCACTTTATTTAATCAACTACCACGACGACATCATCAGAAGAAGTGTCTGCCACCTGCATCATTAATATTCTAGTAGCCACTTGTCTTACTATTATACTACAATAGTAGTCACCTGGCCTACAAGAACATAACAGTAGGTACATATACGATTATACGAAAGTAGGTAACTTCAAAATATTTGAGTATACTAGGTATCTTAAATTGTGGTTTATGATACTGATTAGTAATCACTTGATTACAGATATGAAAGAATAATAAAATTTAATTATTAAAAAAACTCATTCTAGAAATAATAATTTGAAATGTAGGCAACTTTGAAAATGTTTGACTTACAAAATAATTTAACCTATCCTATACACATTTGGTTAATATTTATAATTCATGATTAACACTCAAGGTAATTTAATAAATATTATACTGAATGTTTAGGTATCTTAAGTGAAATAAACAATTCAACATACAATAAAAAATATTAATAAGTTCAGATGATTTTAAAAGTAGAATGTGTAGGTATATAGTTTGTATACAAAACTATAATCTATATATTTATTTTGTAATGTTTAATTTTCAACTTATTACCTACTCCATGTATTGGTTTGTTCTCTATACTCTATACATTTATTGTGAGCAATCAACATCCGTATTATTGTAATTTATTTTTGTTTTATATGTAACTGGGTTGTTTAACCTGTTTATGAGGATGTCACACCCGCAAGTGTTGCCTCCGTCTTACAAATGTACAACATACCAAAAACTGTTTTGCAAGGGACAACTTTTCTCACACCATATTTGTTGTAGAACTACCAAATTTTCACAACACGTAAAGAAGAACTTTATCTGTGCAACAGAGTGCTTTTTTTAATATCACTATCTAATCATTTTTTATAAGCAAAATAAAAAAAAAATGTTTAGAAGCAAATAACCTTTATTGTATTTATGTTATCTAAAATATTGGCACGCTGTTGCATAGATAATTTTTCACCCTATATGTTCAAAAATTTTGGAGCCACTACTACAAACACAGGAAGATAAAAGTTGTCTCGCGCAAAACAGTTTGAGCTATGTTGTACTTCTGTAAGACGGAGACAACACATACTGTGACATCCTCTTAATAAAAAATAAATAAATATATTTATTTTATTTAAAACAATTTAAAGAATATCAAAAATATATTTATTTGAGTAATTCACATATTAATGTTCTCAGAATTTACCCATATTTACATGCTTGTTCTAGAAGATTATTGTGTATTATTGACTATTGTTTTCATTTAATATTTCAGAATATTTTCTAATAATTACAGGTACATAATGTATATATTTTTTACTCTTAATTTTATTACATAATGGAATATACAAAAAATTAATGATTATATCTAAACAAACACAATTAATATTCACCATGCATGGTTACTCCCTTTTTTTATTTAATTATGCATTTACTCAAATAAATTCTGATCCATGATATTTTTAAGGATTCTTAAAAACCATATTCTTTTCAAATAAATTAATGTAGTTTCATATAAAAATTAATGTTGATGCTGCTAAATCAAAATTTGTACAAGTAGATTTTAAGTTATTTTATTAAATGTGTGTACTAAGGATTATAGCATAATATAATAGAGGATCAACTAATATGGCGCATCTGGTGATTTAAAAATTATAATAATTATTATAAATACCAAGTGTTAGGAAAAGATAACCAAAAAGTCATCTGGATAAGCTAACAGATAATTCATTCAACATTAATCTAGAAAAGATAAAATATAGCATAATTTTTTTTTGTCTAGAGAAAAAAATAGATAATTTAAATGTACCTAATTAAAATTATTAACAATTTAATGTAATTTATTAGTTATTACTAATTAGTTAATATTTATTAATTAATAAATCCTTAATATAATTTCCCAACTAAAATAAAACAAAATTTTAATTTTTAATACAACTTGAATAAACATAAAACTGACAACATTTCAGTAAACATTTCTTTTTTAACTAATAATATTGGATTAATCACTTCCCGGTTCTCGTAAACTATTGGCTATTTTAGTATTTAAAAATGTCTTATTATTATATTATTTATCTAGATAAGATAATTAGATATTTAGAAAATTTAATTATTTTTATCTAGATAGGATAATTAAAGAAATAATTTTATCTCGATAAAATTGTCTAGATAATTCACAACACTTTAAATACATTAACATATTGTAATAATTTAAATAACTATACGCACATCACAAGAAATAAATTTAATAATACATATATTTTATGTTGTAGGTAAGCCCTTTAATCTTTATTAAATACTATTATCCTTAGTTAAACATAAAATGTAATAAGTCAGAAATCTCTCATTTTAATTTCAATTCATAATTAAATGATGACACATATTATAACTTTTATAAAATATTTAATGTGATAGAAAAATTCTTAAATGGTATAACAGAATCTATTTGAAAATATTAATTTTAAATACACTTAAAATGTATTTATCTGTTTGAATAAGTTAATTATTATGACATAAAAATTAGAGTTGGTTTATTATTGGTAAGCTTGGTAAATACTAAATTGATTAACTCTGTATTTACATAATAATATTTGATAATTGTATTAGCTACCCAATTTTATGACAACATCTTTCAGTGCCCATGTGGCTATAAGGCAAACTTAAATGTTTGTTAGAACCAAATTCATGATAAATTTTTAAATGAATCAAACTAAAAATTTAACAATATATTATAGGCCTTAAATTATTTTCTATTTAGAATTTAAGTAAGTCATATAAAAAAAAAACTCCCACTATGTTATGGAAATTGGATTCTTACTCAGCAAAAATTAGTCAGTGAAACATTTGTTTTCTCTCTTTAAACTACGGGCAATATGCAAATATGAGTACAGTAGAACCAATTTTGTACTGTTAGCTTTAATATAAGAATGGTATGACATAATATTATAATAAAACTTAAAAGCAAAAATATTTTTTAAGGAATCTTATAGGGAAGCACTTATTTGTATTTTATTTTTGAAACAAGTTATGGATATTTTAAGATTGTAACATAATATAATTATTTATTTATTAATTTATTATGACTTGACGGACTGAGTCCTTTTGATAATAATATAAGTTCATGCACACAATAAGATATACAATGTGTCTTGTGAACAGGTGGGTTTGTTAGTTAACGACACAGTAAAATAGATTTGAAATAAAAACCTATCAACATTATTCTCACCTTTAAGTTTCATAATTCGCTCCAATATTGTATGGTTTCATCTGAGTCGGTAGAATTATCTCCAAGAAAGTCAACGTCTGAAAAATTGTCAATACATTGGCTCCACTACCTAGTTCCTTGCACGTAGTAGGTACTTGCATATATTTCAGTTACCATAATAAGTATAATCTATTGTATGAGCTAAAAACGATAAACTATTAAGTAACTTTTAGTTTTGGCAAACATTTAAATTGGATACTTGTGTGATATATTTACACATGTGTGTGTGAATTTGACATTATTTTCTGGGCGAATTAAAATAATTATCAACTGTATGGCCTCCAAATCCTTTATTCCTCTATTAATTTTCTTCTAACTCGTCGTCGGAGAAACAAAATGTGGTTTGGATTATGTTTAGAGACAGCCTCTGACCATATTTACTAATTTACTGGGCATTGTTTACAATCACTAATAATTGAGAAATGAATACCGCTGCAGATTCTATGCCAGGTAGAAATCGTGATAATTCGAACATTTGTAGCCATTATTTTCTTTTATTTCATTGATTTCTTAGAAATCTACCTATAGTTGTGAACAAATTAGCAAATTAGACTGACTCCACATTACTAAGAAATATAATCAGTACAACTAGAAAATAATACTTACAAATGAAAATTAACGTAATGTGGCGAGGCGATACATCGGATGTTTTACTAAAAAGAATACACTTATCCATGGTGGTTTTGTACCAAAATTTATGGATAGAACTCTGCACCCACGATTGTAGTTCTGTAGTCTGTATTTTTGTTCGAATTTCAAATAATCGAGACTCGCGAGTGATTCAAATTTAAAGTCTACATCGAAAAAATAATAATATTATTATGTTGTTATTTATTTGATAACAATTATTACTATCATAGTTCGTGGTCCATAGTGATAAGACAGAATCGCGGGCATTAAAATATTACATTTTACCGAAGTGCGAAATTTCGTGAACGATGCAGCTCCACGAACCACTATTTAAGACGTAACACGGGCATTTTACTGTCTCCGTCTTATAAAGAAAAATTTACGATCAGCAGATCACATTTAGCATCGTCAGTTCAAAAGTTAGAGTGAATCGACGTATATTGAAACAATTAGCAAATTTACGTTCTGCGTAATAAAATTTATTATTTGGTTCTGTGTACACGATAAGTAGTCGAAATAATGCTTCGCTTTTCATCTTTTCCGGTGGCAAAGTGAATCTAGTAGGTGCATAGGGCATGTCGAAATGAACAGTACCTACCTAGTGTCCGAAAGCGGCGGGAAAAACGAAAAAAAAATATAGGAAAACGTGAATTTTTACGTAAAATCGGTTTCGGTATTTCGTGTAAGTGGTGTAACTATAAATTATATTACTGTAAATACATGCAAATTCCATTGAGTGTCTATATTGGAATCGAAAACCATAACATTTTCAAAATATTTAGATTCATGTCGAGGTATTCGTTTTACCTATGCATACGAAATTTTCGTTTTTTCTTAATTTTCTAAAAAATGTTCGCTCGGTCCAATAACTTGAGAATGTAATATTGACTACAACGTTCCTCGCAACTCGTTGTTGGTGGAAATTAAAAAAAAAGTCCACCGTAAATTCACAATAGTTTTACATGAGCGTCTGAAGTTAGAATTTTGACAAAATTCGTAAAAATCACGAACATTTGAAAACTATTTTTTCATACAAACGTGTATTTTTATTCGAAAATTGAATATGTATATACGATTCCAGTGGTTCGACCCTTGACTCAAATAAAAATCTTCAGAGAAAAAATTAAGTTAAAGAGTTGAAATTAATTAGTTTTAAGTCCATAGACATGAAAAACAAAATGTTTTAATTGTTTTGTATTGCTACTTTTATACTTAACACTTATATTATATTATGATTTATTTTTTTCGTACTTAGTAATAATTTCTTATTTAGTATGTACAAATAACTGCTGCAGGTATAACAATAATTTACAACACACTACTATATTAGTCATATATTTCTTAATTTTAAAATACATGTTATAAACTATCAATACGACGAATATGAAAAGTATGATGGTATAGTTTATAAAGGTTTTAAATAGGTACCTACTTTTCTTTTTTATTATACAATTTAAAAATAAAGTTTTCCTAAATATTAGTCATTGACAAAATGATTTAATTCACAAACATAAGTCCACACTGTGTAGGTGTAGTTTTATTTTGGTTAAATAAAGTAACTAAAATTACTTTCTGTAGGCTGAGGGGGAGGGGGAAGTAGGTAAAATAAGTACACAAATTAAACGAAATAGGTTAACCTAACCTATCAGAATATACCAAATTTAAAAGTCTTCATCAGTTATGTCCATTGTTGATAGTTGAAGAGTTTTAATAACAGCCACTGAAGCTTTTTGGTAATGTCATACTCTTTTTTCAAAGAAGTTTGTCTTTCCTCGTTACAAATGGGAAGGGGTTTGACCACCTGTAAACCAATAATTTACATATTTATATTCAATTTGTTAATTAATATTACTATGATCAATTTTTATCAATTTTTACTATAAGCATAAGCTAAATATACAATTGAATATTTAATACATTTTTAACTACAAAATAATTTGCAAGTTTTTGATGAATTTTGTCAATGTGTGAACTTTAAATGCTCATGAAAAATTGTCGCTATATATCCCTTACATTTGTGAACAGATATTGTAGAAACTATAATAGGATGCGTGTATTACATTTTCAAACTCATTGGCATAGCAATAAAATTTATATTGTCAATAATTTTAAAAACTAAACTAATCGAAAAAATTTAAATGTACTATCCGCATAACTAGGTGAAAAAGAGTAAAATTGTTTTAAAAATTGTATGGTGTATAGAAAATGCTAATAGGAACATTCGGCAGACAAATCACGTATCTATACCTAGGGATTTTTTTTTTTTTTTTGTCACACATAAAGCAAAATCAATTTTTCCTTAATTATCTTTTTGTTTTTCCCGATCTATTTGAAAACAACTGGGAACATTCAATCATTACCTGTTTAACGCATCCATCTAGATGCACCTTCCCTTCGGAAGAGATACCGATTTCAAAACTAGTTATGTGTTTCTTTGCAATTTCAATATTATGTTGTGGCACTCTGCGTTATTAAAATTGGGTTCTTGTTCAGCAAAATTGTATTATCTAAAAATTAAAACTTTGTTAAAAATATGTCAGTGCACCATTTGTTTATATTCTTTAAATAAGTCATGGATATTTTGAGATTGTAACATATACCTAACATATTCATTTATTAATTTATTTTGATTAAACGGGCTGAGCCCTTTCCATAGACAAATATATGTCCACGCACACAATTTGATAATATTACACAACGTGTCCCGTGAACAGATGGGTATGTAGTTAGTTACTAGCACTGTAAAATAGATTTTAAATAAAAACCTATCAACAATATTCTCACCTTTAAGTTTCATAATTCGCTCCAATATTGTATGGTTTCATCTGAGTCGGTAGAATTATCTCTAAGAAAGTCAACGTCTGAAAAATTGTCAATACATTGGCTCCACTACCTAGTTCCTTGCACGTGGTACTTGCATATATTTCAGTTACCATAATAAGTATAATCCATTGTATGAGCTAAAAACAATAAACTATTAAGTAACTTTTGGTTTTGGCAAACATTTAAAATTGGATACTTGTGTGATATACTTACACATGTGATTGTGAATTTGACATTATTTTCCGGGCGAATTAAAATAATTATCAACTGTATGGCCTCCAAATCCTTTATTCCTCTGTTAATTTTCTTCTAACTCGTCGTCGGAGAAACAAATTTTCTGAAAATGTCAAGTTGTAAAAAAAAAAAATAAATAGGTACCAAATTTATGAATTATGTTAAATGATTTTACCTCTTAGATGCGATTTACTAGTCGTGCTCAGGGTAGTACCAATGTTGCCGTAAATTACCATCATTTATTTTACTTTTCTATCCCAGACAAGTGGTTTGGATTATGTTTTGAGACAGCCTCTGACCATATTTACTAATTTACTGAGCATTGTTTACAATCACTAATAATTGAGAAATGATTACTGCAGACTCTATGCCGGGTAGAAATCGTGATAATTCGAACATTTGTAGCCATTTCATTGATTTTTTTTAAATCTACCTATAGTTGTGAACAAATTAGCAAATTAGACTGACTCCACATTATTAAGAAATATAATCAGTACAACTAGAAAATAATACTTACAAATGAAAATTAACGTAATGTGGCGAGGAGATACATCGAATGTTTTACTAAAAAGAATCCACACTTATCCATCTTGATTTTTGTACCAATATTTATGGATAGAACTCTGTACCTACGATTGTAGTTCTGTAGTCTGTATTTTTGTTCGAATTTCAAATAATCGAGACTCGCGAGTGATTCAAATTTAAAGTCTACATCGAAAAAATATGTACGTTCTGTTAGCAATATTTGATAAGAGAATTCAGGGGTTCACAAAATCTATTGCTATTCGTCAATTTGTAGACAAAGTTGCCTATCTCAATCCTGAAAATGTATTGCTAACGTTCAATTGTGTGTTTATTGCCTACCCGATGGCCGTATAAATCTTGCTTATGAAAAAATCTATTGCCATCGTTCAATTTCTTTATTTATAACTTATTCAACTATCAAAAAATCTATTGCCGTTGTTCAATTTCTTCATTTATTAGTTTATTACATACATATACAATACTCAAAGTAATATATGAGCAATTAGTGCAAACTAACGTTTTTATTAAAAAAAATTCTAACGTTCGAAATTATATATTTCTACATGATTTTTTATAATTAAATAGTATTATATTGTTCTATATTATAATACAAAACGCTAAGCAGTTACGCTGTACGGTTTTAAGGTACATACAATTCAAATTATTTGTTAATTACTATTATATAATGGTTATTAGTAGAGCCCGGAATTATATGCATGTGCATGTTTTTACTTTTTACATAGGTAGTGTATTATGGACGTTGATGAGAGTTTGAAATGTCTACGGTTCATATCACACTGAATTCAACTGACCTGATCATCATCATGTTAATAAAACATTCCATTCAATAAACTAAATCCAATTATACTAAAATTAAATGTTTACATATTATCATGTTGTTATTTTTATTTTATAACTTATTGACACTTTTATTTATTTAATTTTATTTTAAAAACATAATAGAAACTAGTGACTATACCAGGTTAGGTGACAATAAAAACCTGCTTTTATACTTTTTATATATTGAAGATAATTTGACGGAGATATTATTTCATATTGGAGATAATTTGATGGATATATTTTTACTGTTGACATATTTTATTTTTGTGAAACCATTCAAAATAAATTGAGCCTAAATTTTTTAATAAAGGTTTATTAATGGTTTTGAAACTCAATAATGGCGAGTTAGATACTTTGCATTAATACCTACTAAAGTACTAAGCATTAATAAATTGTTAAGGTTTTTAATAAAATTGGTTTCAATCTATTCTAGGGTAACACTGTTCAATAGTTTTTTTTATCAGTATGTATTGATAACATTACGGAGTTATCACTTATCGGAGTAATTCTTTATTTTGATCATAGATTACCATTTATTATTATAATATTAGGTAATTTACTATTTAGTGTTTACACTTTACACTAAGCACTAAGCAGTTAATTTGTTATAACTTACAAGTTTGTTACATAGTCATAAGTCATTACTTACTACTTCTGCATTTCTGAAATACCTCAATCAGTTGAAAGCAAGCGGTCATCCATCATTTTACTTCACCATATTAACTATATTAACCATATAACTAACTGCAAAAGAAGAACACTAAAGGTAATGTTAAATTTTGATTTTATTAATATTTTTTATAATAACTAGGTACCTAAATTACGTCTTTTTATTTATAGGATTATTATTTTTTTTTTTACTAATTTGCCAAATGTCGTATAATTGCATTAGTTCAATGAATTTATGGAAGAAGGAATGTTTAAAAAATGCCACTCAGTATAAGTAAATAAGTCTAATATATGTTATTTATAATTATTTCTTAAACTAGTAAATATGTGTTATGCAATTATTGCATAACAGTCTTCTGTTTTTTTTTTTTTTGTCAAATCTTATCATGCATTGGAAGATGCATTGTATGAAGAAATCTCTAAACAAACAAAAAGGAAATAATATAATCCATTTTGATATTGTTCAACAGATCATCATTGATCATACTGAAAGTATTTGAAAATTATTGTTATTTTTACATTGAATTGTAACAATTGTAATTGTTTTTTTATTATGTATTTTAATTTTAAGGTACCCAATTAAACAATATAATTATGTTGGGTTGCCAAAATATGTTGATGTTTATTGGATACTTGTCGTTGCGCATTAGTTGGTAGTTGGACCACATTATGATTATCTAAAAGGGTTGGATCATCTGTTTACTATCATATTGGTTATGAAACAGTGTATTAGAAGTGTCATAGTTCTATATAAAAACAATAATGGTAATAACAATAACTAATTAAATATTATATATTATATACATGTATTATAATTTTTTTTGTTTTTAGATTAGATGTTGAGTTAAATGTGGTGTAAATAAAAAATAAATAATACAATAAATATTGTATTTCAACAGTTATGAAAATTTGATATATACTAGTGCATTCAGAAATTATACAATTTAACAGATTTCCACACCACCTTAGCATTGCATTCAACAAAACTGGAGGTACTGCATTTTGGCGCGTTTTTATTTTAGTGGTTTCCCAACTTAGGCCTACTCCACTTATTTTATTTGTTTCTCAATTATCCTAAACTAATTACAATATGTATATTATACTTACTTTTTTAATTTTCTCATCAATACTTACTTTGTAATCTTTTTGAATAGGATATACACAAAAGACATTCAAAATTACCATCAATATCTAATATCTGTTCTGCATCTTTCACACATTGTACTATTATCCATCTGTTACATGTATCGCATTGAACCCAATCGACATTCTCCTCTTTTATATGTCTGTGTTGTTTATCCGTATGGCCACAATACAAACAGATATCCCTCATGAAATCAGATTCTTCCAACAATAGATCTTTTAACACCTCTCTATACACTATTGGGCAGAATGCTTCATTGAATTTAACATTTTCAAACTTATTTTTTAATATGCACTCTGCAAAGTACAACACATAAACTCCACAGTTATAAAAATCAGTGTGTGGTTGTTTGGGATATTTAGAAAATTTTTGAAAATCCAACTTCGGCCAAACCTTTCCTACCTCTCCATACACATGATTTTTTTTCAGTTGACCTAATATATTCACAAAGTTATGTCTACATTTATTATATTCCATAGTTTCATATGGGTCAAAAAAATAGAATTTATGATTTTCAAAGTCTGCAAACATAATCACCCAGTGGTTACTTCTTACTTGCAATGGCATTACAAGTAAGCAGTTTTCTGGAACAATTATAGTGTCCATATCTGAAATATTGCTATTTAAATAAGACGTTATTTCACAGCACAATATTTTTATTTTATTCTTAAACTCGCAATATTTCTCTCTCATTACGCCCAAAGCTATCTCAATAACATAATTATCTAGCCACATTTTTTTTTCAATCTTATGAATTGATAGTGAGTCAAAGCTACTGAAACATAAATCATAACACTTAGTTATGTCTGTAACACTATAATAACATCCGACTATATAATCTAATCGTGTTCCGTCTTTCTTCAAAACAGGGCCATAATAATTTTTATCCTTTGGTAATCTGTTTTTGTATAAATCCATTTTGCACCGTAGACCATCTACTGGAGATTTGTAACTTTTTATAGAAACAAAAGATTCTGATAATGCCCTTGTATTTGGAGTTACTATTTCGTCCTCTGTTTTTTGGGAATCAAGTAAGAGCAAATTTACATTCGGTGTCATACAAATCCTATCATCTTTTATATTATCTATCGGGGATGAAGGCTTTATAACTATTTGCGTCTGAAGTTTCTTTGTTGCAGCTTTTAAATGACCCTGGAAGTAGAAACCCGTTTTTTTCTTTCTAGGTCCCCAATGTTCTTTTTCCTCGTTGTCATCAGATGATGACGAAACCAAACTAATAAATGGTGTACATTCTTTTTTTGCAGTTTTCTTTTGTTTATTTTGGACCGGAGGAAGTGAACAATAATTTGAAGGTATATCTAGCAGTACTTCTTTACATTTACTCAATATAATACTTCTAGTAAGTTGAACAAATCTTCCACATTTCATTCGCCGACATTTTTTGTTGGTTTTTAAATCTCCAAACCAACTCTCTGCTGGAGCATTGCTTGCTCTGTCTGTGGACCCATATACTTTGAACCGCATCACGCCTGTCCACATTGGAATCACCGGAATGATAGACCCCATGATATCATTGTGAAATTCAACGCTATACAATGGATTTTCTTCAAAACTAGAACACATTTGTAATGTTTCTTTTACCCGAACAACTATATTTTCAAAACGGGACAAAAATTTGGAATCTTTGTACCGGTAAAACGTCTTAGCATCTCTTATTTGTTCATCTAATGTAACATTTTTTTGTTTTGTGATTAGATCATCAACTAGACTACTTGGATTATCATCATTGAGCTGCTTCAAGGTCTCCATGGCATTATCCACATCTCCAGTCTTGCTGGGTGACAACAACACGATTGTAACTGCAGTGAACCATTTGTCCAGACATTCCGTGGTGGTTATGTTGAAAGCTGGAGAGATACACGCAGTTGCCAAGCACGCCAAAGAGCCATTTGTCATCTTCTTTCCATTTCCTTTGTAATATTTATGAGCATCGTCAGAGATATTTTTGATTAAATGACAACAACAAAGACTTATCAGTGCGTTGCAATTAAACAATTTCCCCTCATACATGAACTCATAACATTTATTCAAATATTCAACGACCTCGTTACATTCGTTGAATGCTCTCACAAACCCTTTTAATATTGCTGTTGAAAAGTCACTGACAACGTGTGCTGTGAACTTTGTACCACACTGTTGTTCATAGAATTTTCGAAACTCTGTTAGCCAATCTGTTATCGCACTAGCAGTCTGCGTAGTCGACAGATATTCTGCTATTGGAATTATCCTCTTATTGCACACGGTGACAGCCGCATAATACAATAGTAATTTTTCTTTTCTTTTTCCTGTCTTGAATAGCGTTGGATCTCTTGTAGTTTCTCTCACCACCCCGCCAGTTGCATCTACATGAATCGTAATACATTTTATTTTTCTTAAAACGTCTACTTGATCTTGACTAAATAAATACGTTTCAAAATCTTTCTCTTTTGGATCGGATACATACTGAATAAATTCTGGAAAATTATTTTTCAATAAACACATATCAACCCTGTCTTCAGCTGCTCGATCATTAAGACTCTTTTGCTCGTGAGACACCTTATAATATACACGATCAGACCTGATGTTACACAAGTTACCACGCTTTAGTTTACTAGGAGATGCTTTTAAAATATATTTTTGACGTAAACTCATCGGTGGGCAGTACTTTGACATTTGTTTTTGTATTTGTCGATTTTTTCCTTTCAAGAATGTAGTCAGTTTACCATAGTGGCTGTAATTGTGACTGTTACTCAGAACTGTTATTTGTGCCGAACTGTCATTTGGTTTTTTCTCTACCACAAGTTTAAACTGCTTACAAAATTCATGTCGACATATACCATAACATGTTAAACCTTTCTTGGTAATATTTTTATTCTTGATAGTCAATACACAAGAGTTATTTACAATTTCAAATTTTTCGCGTAACAAATCGTTTATTTCATTTGAAATGACATTATTTTTTTCCATTGAGTTATCAACTATGTGCTTAAATTCTTCATCAAGTAAGCTAATAGTTCCTTCCATAAAATTACACTTTCTGTAACACATTACCTTTTTCATTTTATTTCCGTCCTTTAATGACCTTACTGTTAAGGGATATACATTCTTTGAGTCCTTTGGCAACGCTTTCAGATCTGCTTCTGGTGTGTTACACACAGATATAGATTTAATTTTCTTTTCTGGGGTAAACAAATTTCCAGTAAATGTAGTATTTAATCTACGCTTAGGGGTGGTTAACATTTCCTCATTGACATTAGTTGCTTTAATAGAAACTGTATTGTTATTATGGCTAATTTCTTCTGGCTTGTTACACACAATCATAGAGTCATACATCTTTTCTGTGGTATACAAGTCAGCTCCAGTAGAGGAAATATTGATTTTACATTTAGGGGTGGTAATCATTTCCTCGTTGATATTAATTTCTTTAATAGAAACGGTATTCTTATTATTATCAATTTCTTCCGTTGTATTACAGCAATCATCTTCAATTTGAATAGGAATACTAAACAAACCAGGGCTATATGTAATACAACTAACTTCATTGATTTCAATAAAATGTTCATTCAAACCAAAGTCCATATCATCTGCAATGTCATTACATGTATAATTGTTTTCCTTTTTAGGAGAATCATCTGTAAACAGTTTTCTCTTTACATACACCACCGCACCCTTATTTAGTTCAGTTGTTTGACCTAACATACAATTTTTTTTTTCAGATAATTCTTTAGGATTATCAGCAATTTCATTTTCTTGGAAACTATCTTGACATCGCTGAAATATGTTGCGTTGATTTTTACGATTACACTTTATTTTTAATAATTTGCAAACTGAATTTACAACCTCTGTCTCAAAAGAACAAAAATTATTTTTTGCATAACCATTGTCTTTGAGCATTTGAAGAAAGCGTGACTTATTATCTGACTTACCTTCTAATAACTTTCTGAGAGATGAATTGGGTCTTTTCAATGCATTTACTAAATTCTTTTTAGTGTTATTACAATTACCTTTATTTAATATAACATTACAAATATCACTTATTGCTGCATTGGAAACACTTATGTTTCCAAATTCCATTGTAGGATATTTTTCTTGGATATAATGTGCTATTTCTTCCAAATGTTTTAATACAGACATTTTAAAATAAAATTAATCTTACTCTTATAGTATGAATCTATCAATAGTGAAATAAATCCTTATATTATATCAACAATACTCTTATAGTAGGAACCTTCCTCGACTACTATTAAAAGTAAAATATATCCTTGAATTATATCTATAATTTTATTTTTATTTTTTTTTTTTATATATCCTTATATTATAACTATATTACTATTGTAGTAGGAGCCTTCCTCGACTACTATCAAAAGTAAAATAAATCCTTAAACTATAACTATATTAAAACTATTATACTATTATTTTTTTTATATCCTAATATTATAAATTATAACTATATTACTATTGTAGTAAGAGCCGCCTTCCTCGACTACCATCAAAAGTAAAATAAATCCTTAAACTATAACTATATTAAAACTATTATACTATTATTTTTTTTATATCCTAATATTATAAATTATAACTATATTACTATTGTAGTAGGAGCCGCCTTCCTCGACTACTATCAAAAGTAAAATAAATCCTTAAACTATAAAACTATTATACTATTATTTTTTTTATATCCTAATATTATAAATTATAACTATATTACTATTGTAGTAGGAGCCGCCTTCCTCGACTACTATCAAAAGTAAAATAAATCCTTAAATTATAACTATATTGAAACTATTATACTACTTAACTATCTATTGTACTATTTTTTTTTTTTATCCTTATAATATTATAACTACAATATTAATGTAGTAGGAACAGTAGTAAAACAATTTGGCCTTTGCGAGTATATACCAATATTGTTTAACTTTTATCCTTATTATATGATAACTATAATATTAATGTAGTAGGAACGTTCGTCGACTATTATCAAAAGCAAAACAATTTGGCCTTTGCGAGTATATACCAATTATTTAACCTGTTAAATAATAAAAGTAACTTTATAAAATATAATATTGTCTTTATGTACAATTTATTTTATTATGTGATTGTAAATTAAATTGTATATCGAATAAAAAATATAAATAACCTAGTAGGTAATTATAAAAAGTGAACATTTATTATATTAAGATTACATTATTTATTTTATTTTTTTAACATTTATTATCAAAACATAATCTGTAAATCCATTTACAATAAGCATTTTTTTTTTTTTGTAAATTACAATTAAATATTTATTTTCATGAAATTGTATTTTCTGTTAATGTGTATTGTTAAAAATTAAAAATACTTTTAGTTGTATAGTGTAAATGTACTATAAGATTAATGTATTTGTTAATATCTTTGTTGTGGGTACTTAGTATTAATTGTTTATAACATAGAGTTGTGTAATAGTACTTTTATTTTTTAATTTATGATAGAACTTTTGAATATATTAATAATAAATAAATTATGAATGGTAATAAATACATTTATGAGACAAAAAATGTATAAATACCAGCGACATAGTTAAAGGAAGGGGACATAGGGTTACTAAATTAAAAGTACCATAAGCAAAGAGCACTGGTTACCACTTGGGTACCAATTGTAAAATGTTTTTAATGTGTGATATTAATAAAATACTACTTTACTAATTTATGACACTGAATGTCTGAATCATTATACGGAAATTGTAATTTAATTATATTATATTTTTTAATTTTCGATAAAATTTTATTTAAAATGTCTTAAATGTAATAATAAAATGTTATTTATTTATTTTAGTTTATTTTTTTTTTTTTGTATTTTTTACTATTATTATGTTGTTTAAATATGTGTTTTAATGATTTTAGAACTTTGGAGAAATGATACTGAAATTTAAGCAATTTTACCAACTATTCAATACATACATATTGTAAAGGAAAATTATAGTCATTTAAAAATATAAACGATTGTTGCATTCAGTTTCCACAGTAGTTTACAAAAATTGTTTTCATTAAATAAATATATCGTAGATAATCGTGGTTTTTCCAGTTATACGTCATATTTATAAAGAAAACCATTTTTGTAAATTACTGTTGAAACTGAAAGCAAAAAATGTTTATATTTTCAAACAGGTATCAATTTCCTTTACAATATGTATTTATTGAATAGTTGGTAAAACCGCGTAAATTTGAGTATCGCTCCTCAAAAGTTCAAAAACCAATAAAACACTTAAAATGTCAACATAATACAGCAATTACGAACAAAAAAAAATAATATGTTGTTCGTACGTATAGGTATACAATGTAATAACTCTCTAAAAAAAAAATACATTTTCAAACCATATAAAAATGTGATTTGTCATTTTACTTTAAAATAATCATTCAAAGAGCTATATTATAATTATATATAATAGATAATAGATATTCATTTATATAGTAATTTCATCAGAATTATATTAGAATAAAATATACATTATTATATTTATGATGTGTATTGGTTATAATCAGGGCTAGGATTTATATGCAACAGCATGATTTTTTGCGACTTCTGATTATTGATTTTGTCAGTAATGTCCACGAATCATCTCATGATAAATGGTGGTAATTTTATTTTGCATGTTTTTGCATATTTTGGATGAAATACATATTACCGCATATTATATTGAATAAAATTAATATTATTGCATATTTCGATTATAAGAATGCGGAAAATGGTAAACGGAAAAAAAGTCTCCAAATTAATATTTGATTTAAATTCAGTCTTTTATCATATAGGTATTTATATAGGTACATAGCCCATAGGTACCTAATACATGTTACATATTTTATTGAACATAATTAACAAACAACTAAATTAAATAGGTACCTTTCTAGGATTAAAAATTATTGTAGATAAGTATTTATATAGATAATTATGTACATTTTAAATTCATTGAAAATAAAGTCTTGAAAAAAATCTCCCGTTGCAGTATAAATAAACAAAATATAAATAACATTTTATGTCAACGTTTTGATGAAGACAAATCTGCAGATATTCCTAATTTTTTAAAGCAAATAGGTCAAAATATAAGAAAGAGATCTTTTATATCTTAATAAAGACATTTTTATATTTTTTAAATAATATTATAGGACATATTGTAAGGTACCTATTTAATTTAGTTGTTTGTTAATTATGTTCAATAAAATATGTAACATGTATTACCTATGGGCTATGTACCTATATAAATACCTATATGATAATGAATTTAAATCAAATATTAATTTGGAGACTTTTTTTCCTAATATCTGTGTTACATACTACAACATATTTTTTTAAATTTTCGAAAATGAATGTCAAACTTTTCAATCTTTTATCGCATACCTATCGTCCAATAGGATTGTATTTTTAAAAATAAAATTATGTTTGAAAAAAAACCAACTTTTATGAAATATACTATAAAACATGCATTTTCCGCGATATTAGGAAAAAAAGTTTCATTCATTTTCGAAAATTTAAAAAAATATGTTGTAGTATGTAACACACGTAGTGAATGTGAATTATACATTTTATTTTATTCTAAATTACTTTTTTTTTCTCAATTTTATTATACAAAGACAAACAGCCAATCACTGATGTTTTTCAAAAAATAAATATTTTTTTTGTAAAAATATTTTTGTATTTATTTATTTTATATTAAAAAAGTCGATTGAAGTCAATCATATTCGTATTGTAGTGTGTACGCGTACAAACATTTTTAATCGAGTAGAGTACTCGAACTCGACTTGAAAATTTTTCCAGTGTCGAGTAGCTACTCGCCTAACTCTACTAAAATGATAATAGATACAAAGTGTAACACGATGTTCTGACGTATAGAATAACTCTTTTGGTATCCAATATTTTTAAATTTTTTTTTTTGTTATAAATAATTATAATGTAGTATTGTATATAAAAAACAAATATTTTAATTTTTTAATTCTGAAAATAAAAAACTTTAAATTTGATAAAAAAATTATTTGAAAACTCCAAAATAGCTACTTATGAACCTGATTTTTAGAACAATTTTGATGGTTCAAATATTTATAAAGGTGTCGTTAATTTTTTACAATTTATTAAGTTTGGGAAATTTGAATTTTTTATCCTATATAGTAGAACATAATAATTAATATGCAACCACACATTTCCCTTATTATAATAATTGATAAAATATTCAAATTTATAAAAAAAACATAATAGATTATTATATTTAATTTATTATTATAGAATTACAAAAAAATTAGATATTTATTCTTATATAATACATGTAGCTCACGCGTCTACAATTATTATATATATGTAAAAAAAAATTTTTAATACCTATTCAATACTTAAAAAGTTAATCCATATGTCAAAAAATCGTGTTACACACTTGCACCCGTGTATAATATACCAATATAACTTTATATTTTAATTTATGCCAAGCTACAGTCGTGAATATTAATATATGTGGTTACTTACCTCCAAACAACATGTTCAACTTCATAAAATATATTGAGAAATATATTTAATATATATTTAGAAATATATTCTATTCGTGGTTGAAAATGTCAGATAGATCGACGTCCGTCCATGCCACTCGATAACTATCAAGTGAGGAACGTTCGAAATGTAGGTATAGTTTCAAGTTGAAAATATTGGTATCATTCGATTGAAATTTTGTATATTATGGCTAAATTTAGCATTTTTCAATAAACGACACGCCTATTTTTTTTTTATCTATAATAGAATACTATTGTTACACGACCCGTATAGCCGTATTTAATTACGGCAATAATATTATATTCGTGTCGACGAATTGTTTATTTATAGATCGTGTACGGATGCGATAAGACGAACTGGTTTCGTCATTAGGTGACGTATTGCTGTTTATGCGCGAGATGTGGGTACTAGGACGGTTTTGGAATACTACCGCCACTACAGCAGCTGCTGCTAAGGACCGCTATAAATTCATCACTTTTTTACTAAAACATACTTTTGTAATTCCAATAGTACATCGGTCTCATTGGCCGTAGAAACATGATTTTTATACCAAATTAAACATGAGAAGTTTAACTAATAACTTTTGGAACAGATTTATTAAATTTTTTTTCAAACTGATTTTATTTGTATTTGAAATTTGTAAAAATTAAAGTTTTTTCAAAAAATTATATGAAACCGACAAATTGAGTTATCAAAAATATTTTCCATCAGTTATTTGTTAAACTTCTCATGTTTAATTCAGTACCAAAACCATGTATCTACGAATAACGAGATCCGAGTACTATAGGAACTACAAAAACATTTTTTCCTACTGTTACGGCCTCTTGTGCATAACATATTATTATTGAAAGTTTCCCCCTACCAATTTTTTTGAGTTAAGTATTTCTCGGCCGGGTTTTAACTTTGGGGGGGGACCATTTCTTCACCAGACGTTTCGGTTTAGGCGCTTCTATAACGTACACCCGAAGTCGGGGGCTCTTGAACCCCCCCCCCCCTGGTTTATTTTGGAAAACGTTTAGTTTTTATACAACATTTCTGAAACTCGTGATTTAGATAATTTAGAGGTCAGTGTTCAAATTCGGGGTCTTGTTCCGAGACCGTAGGAGCCGTTTTTCCTCTGTTTTTGGGGCTTCAAAAATTTTAAATTTTCGTTTTTCGGGGTTTTTGGCACGGACACTTAGATTTTGGGCGTTTTTATTGTCGGATTATGTTATAGAGGACTTTGCGCCGTATCGATGGATAAAAATATCGAGGTCATCCGACCTTTGGTTCGGAACTTATGATTTTTCGTGTATTATTTTTCTGTACTTGGAAAATTACGTAGTAACGAGTATTTTGGATTTTTGGTTTTCGTTTGATCACTACGAAACTCAAGATTCTGATGTTTTGACGTACGAAGATTCAAAAAGAGTCTATGGTCGAAGTACGTACGACCATTATTTCCCCCATAATCGGAGAAACAAAAAGTTGACAAACGCATTGGGACGAGATTATTCGTATAACTTGACGTCTCCGTATGGTGTACGTCTGTTTAACGTTTTAAGTAATAATTATTTTGAACTTTTTTTTCGCATTTATTTTAGTAGGCGTGTGGCTCATTATTTATTAATGTAAATCGCTAGTATATAAGAATAAAATATTACAACCTATAAAATAATAGGTCAATTTACTTTAATATACCTATTATATATTTGGGCTAACAACACTAAAATTGGAGCGGCTGGAAATACATTTTTAAGTACTTGCTCCTTCAATATTGGTTGTATCGTCTTGAGATCTTCGAGGTCCGATGCAGTAACACCTCTAGATCATATTTCTGTTCTCAAAAAAAGCCGCGTATCGACCTTAATGTTGAAAAATTGACAAAAGATGATTTCCCGCCTAATTTTTTTTTGAATAATTAAAATCTTGAACACGTAATTTACCTCCTTAATAATTGAGTTAAAAAACTGTTACCAGCCGGCAAATGATCTAGGTACCCTAGAAAGCTTCTACTTCGATCATTGAGAGGTTATATACAGTTGGCGTGGTGAACGACGTTTACCTAATGCAATTGCTTAGCCCTGATAATACCCTTACACATAAGCAAGGCTTATGTTTACTGCATAAAAGACTGCTTCAAAAGTCATCAGAGTTAATTTATATTTTTAATTATACTATTACTATTTTATGTATAATTAATTATTATTATTTATAATAAATGTTTGATGACTTCCTATAGCAAAAATTCAAAATTAGCATGTAGACAATTATACTTAGTTTGTGGGGGGGGTGGAAGTGGGGGGTCATTACAAAATTAATTTGCTTAGGGTTTGAAAGATGCTCGCCACGCCACTGGACTTTTATACAGTACTTTTATTGAAGGATTTAGGTTTTCGATATAATACGAATTTGGAAAACCTATCTAAAAACCAAGTTTGACATGATTACTAATAGATAAATAATATAAAATTAATATGGATATGCTATAAAAATTACAAAAATAAAAACCTAGTCTTCATTTCACATCAAGCATAATATTAAATCAACTAAATGTTGAACCCAAAGCAAAATAATCAAACATAGTTTATAGGCTAGGGCACCATAGGTACATCCCAGATTGTCAGGACACACCAGAGGAAGTGTCTCAATGAAAAGACTCTATGATTACAAATTTTCTTTGTTCAGGGTTAATACTAATTTAAAAAAAAAAAATCAGAATATTGAGTATTTTTTTTCAATTAAGTATACGTCTGTGGTCTGTTTAACGTCTTAAGTAATAATTATTTTGAACTATTTTTCACATTTATTTTAGTAGGTGTATAGCTCATTGTTACTAATGTAAATCGATATGTATATAAGGAATGCCGGAAAAAAAGTCCCCGTTAATAAAATCATACGAAAAACATGATTGTACATTTGTACGTAATTATTAATTTTATTTGTAAAATAAACGCACTATATTTGACAACAATGTATTACATGGTATAGGTATTATGAGTAAGTTTTCAAAAACGAGTACCTAGTTGATATAATATATTATAT
>CARXXK010001089.1:0-67701 GCA_949089665.1 Macrosiphum euphorbiae
TTTTTTTATTCATCTTAAAAAATGTCCACTCACAAGTATACGTAAATAATAAATTGCACTATAATATGAAAATTAATGCCTTTTTCAAAACATTTTAATTAGGATGAAGGTTTGCAAATTTGATAAATAATGGGGTTTTATCGACTCCTCCGTTTCAATATCAATTCCGCCGGATTTTTGTTTATATTGATTCCGCAAGTTATTTATTTATGTTGATTCATCCGACTTTAAACAATAACCAAAGTATCATATTATACAGAATTGTTTTTAATTAACAGTATAGGTTAGGGTACACTTAGTCATCTTCATGTCAAGATCAACATACATTTTTGAGGTGCACTTGTCATTGCACACATCTTCCACTGGAATAAATATAGCTGTGTACCTATAGTATTATGTTATAGATACAGTTGAACAGTTTAAAGTTCAATTTATATTATGTTCATTGTTCGTGTATTATCCTACTTCAACTTATTTTGTTACGAGTTAAATGCGAATTACAGTAAGTTATAGTGTGTAGGTACCTACTAATGAAATAAAATATATTTTAACATAAATGTAAACATAATAAGTCTTTTAAATGTTTTTATTACTGTATAAAGTAAAAAAGTTCGGGGTAATCGATAACCGGCGGAATCAATATATAAAAAAGTTCGGCGGAGTTGATACGCGGCGCAATCGATGGATTTTTTACAGGTAAAAAGGTAATTTCGGCGCAATCGATGAATTTTTTACAGGTAAAAAGGTAATTTCGGCGCAATCGATAATATACGCCCAAAATAATTTGTGTACCGTATTTTTAAGTACGTGATGAAGTATGAGTGTATGACGTGTAGATTATATACGTCTGTATGATATTATTATTAGGAAGGTATCTGTTTAAAGTTATTGTTTTGATATGCATTATAATTTATAATAAGCATATAGTTGGTATTATATTGTGCCAATTGTACATTTCCATTTTGCATAATATAAAATACTAATGTTCTTTCTACTCTATACACAATAATATTATAATATATATTTTATTATTAACATACATTTATTGTAGACGATAATATTTGAGTATAATACTTAATAATAATTTATTTATTCTGTGATAATACCTTGGACTGGTGTACGGGTGTACCTCCGAGCACAGACAAGAATATAAGCAATTTATTGTATCTTCATTTTTAAATAGTATCGTTACACGTATTATATCCAGCTAAGTAAAAAAATAAAATAACTGTGTGTGTATATTATATCGAAGCAGGAGTTGTCTATTTAAACTGTGTAAAATGTCTAAATAACATAACTAATTTTCTAATTCATCAATAGCCATAGGTATTTATAACTTGTTACACATCAACAACAAACCGTGATACTTACTATAATAGTATACTTTGGAAGTTTGGAATCATGTTTTAAATTTTCAATCCTTAGATATAAAAGTTGAACATTTTATACATCTTTAACTATACTAAATAATTATTCAGTTTTAAATTTGATAAATTTTGTCGAAATTCGATCTTTAAATGCTTATAAAAAAAACTGTGAGGAAGGCTTTTTAATATTTTTCAAATGTCATTGTAACAATATAGTAGGAGCCTTGTATTCAATTTCAAGTATTTTTACTCAACAAATAAAGTTTTATTGACATTCATGGAAAAACAAACTAATAAAATGGAAAAATGAAAATGTCCCTAAACAGTTCCAAACATATCAAAATATTTTAAAAATGTTATCATGTATAGAAAATGAAAATATAAACAACCAGTGGAAACCTCATGTACCTACGGTAATTTGTTTAAGATTTACACCATAAACCAAAATCGATTTATTCGAAAACAGTTTTGTATAAATATTACCGTTTTTCCTTAATTTTTTTATTTGTTTTTCAGGTCGCTTTTGAAAACTACTGGGAAATTTTTACTTTTGACCCCCCCCCCCCCAAAGTACCAACTAGATACCGTTGAAGAAAATCTAAGAATTTTGACTGTCCTAAAACGTGATGACAGACACAAAAAAAAAATAATAATAACACACATCATCGTTTGACTTAAAATTTAAAATTAAGAATCTAAAATTGGTTTTTGACAAAATCTAATATAGTTTTTGATGTAAATCTTAAAAATTTTAGGTTAGATAATACCTTATCATATTATATATACATGCAATTATCACTAAATGCTTATATTGGGAATTTCTATGCACCATACAATTTTCAAAATATTGACACTCGTTTTGAAATATTTATTGACATAAGCAAATGTTTATATTAGTTATTTTCCTATTATTTTTATTTAAAATTAATATCGATAAAAAAATGTTTGGGTGACTGAGTGGGAAAACAATTCAGGCCGGGAAAATTAATTGGCCTGGATAGGAAACTCCAATTTTCATAATTTGCATTGACATTTTATTATATCTATTTATGTATTGAATTCTGTATATAAATGTATATAAATAACAAATATTAAGATACATTAATACATATTTAATTGATAGTTAAAACTATTGACACATTTTTAAAACTAGAATACACAGACCAAAATAATAAATTAATCTTAAATAGTTTTTATATAGGTAATATATATTATTTATTATGTTTTATTAAAATTTAAATGAATACACCAACTTACTTAAAAAGGACAAATAAGAAACTAAAAACTAAAAATAAAACAAAGTTAATTATAACTACATTTGCTTTACTTGTAATATTAATTTGTTCAATAGTTTACTTTTTTCTAAAACGGTGATTTGGCCTCCAGGAATATAATATAAAAGAAAAGATATGATCAATTATATACTATACATATTGTAAACCTATTTTTAGGAATTGAGGATGGGGTGCGCCCCTAGTTTGTCATTGTTAAGTTGAATAAGTATCGCTTTCGATAATTTGATGGTCGGTATATAGATGCACAATATTTTTTTTTCACAAAAGGAAAAATCAATATAGGTACTCATATTTGTATTTTTTATACTTTATAGAAAAGCATATTATGTATTTATGTACTGCTATAATTGTAATGCCTCGCGGACGAGTTTCTAAGTGAATTTTTATCGACACCTTAAGATTGAAATCAAGAGAGGGATGATAATGTTTCGATCTTAACAATATTGTCAGAAAAGATCTTTCTCAAAATAATCCTAGTAATTCCGTCCCTCAAAATTATTCATCACAAGTATATATGATCTTATGATGACCATTGATACCTGGCGTATGCAGAAATTTCTGACGCCAACCCAATACTTTGAGATTTGATGATAATAGCCATATGCACAGCATAAATGATTAATAACGAATTAATTATGATATCAGAGTAACTAACCCCATTTTCTGAAAAAAAATTAAATCATCATGGTACTCTGGGGAAAAAAAATATAAGTGTACCAAAGTTACCCCGTGAAATTAAAGTAACCCCATCCTACGGTACATATTATAAAATAGTTAAGTCTTTTTTAATAGTTTTACTGCTTCAGGTAGTTGTTTTTTCGATCGATGTTCCATTTTTGATTGACGAGATAAAACTTTTCCTAAAAATATTATATAAAAAAAGAAAGATAAGTAAATTATTATTATATTAGTTACGAACCTACCTATATTTACTCTATACATTTATTTTTTATACAATGAATTATGATTTATTAATTTAATATTATATATTACTATACTAATTATAAAAAACTCATTCTATAGGGTTGCCTTGGATAATATTATTATTTCCAAAGTGCCATAGAGAACAGCGTATTTCAATTAGAGTACTGCTGGCAGTGGCGCATATTTATAGGATATTATATCCTCCCTATTTACGCCACTGACAGCAGGTTTGGTTACAAGTGGAGATTAGATACTTCTCAGACATTATTATAAAATAGTTATTGTATTTACAAATTAAATGAAATTTAAAATAAAACAAAAATGCCATTATGGAGATCTTACGTTCTAAATAGGTTTGACGATCGATTCATTACAAAATATAAACGACTAAAACCAATAGGCATTAATTTACCTTTTAACAGATTTTTGGTCAATTTCGCAAACGGTTCATAAACAATCAAATATAAGACGATGGCCGCCATATAACACATGAATAAATCATAGAGATAAGCTTCAAACTGTAAAATAGTAAAATGAAAAATTATATTAAGTTTAGTATTAATAATATTATTATATTATTAGTTATCAGTTTTCAATGGTACACCTGACAATTACAATAAATATTTTGATTTTTATAATGGACTCCTCTTTTAAACGAAAAAAAATTAATCAAATCAGACCACTTTACGATGAGAGTTTTTATTGTAAATTGTGTTTTGAGCAAATAATCATGCATTTTATTTTCGATCGGCTGTGCCGTTGCCATGCGTGCGTAGTTAGCCGGTATACACATACAATCACACTCACGTCTCACACTAATATCATCATTGATGACTAACACAAAATGCTATGGGCGGCAACGAAATTGCATATTGCCTAAGTAATACCCCTTATTAAAGACACTCGAGGAGGCCCCTTAATCGTTTACAGATTACTCATGTTCATGGGAGAGCGTTGTAGTAGTGAAGTACGGTATAAGCACGGCTGGGAAAGTTAAAGTTTTTCGTTCACTCGTTAAGTAAAAAGTTAACTTTGAAAGAAAAGTAACTTAAATTCCAGACACATAATATGGTTTATTAGATAGTTTTTCTTTACTGTGGAAATTTAAAATGATACATCAAAGTAAAAACACATTCACAAATTTGCATTATTCGTCGGACGAAAATTAACTTAATTTAGATATTTTTGAAATAAAATTAACTTGAAGTTAACCTTTCAAGTTAACTTGAAGTTAACACGTTAATCCAGAAAAAAAGTAACTTATTAAGTTAAAAGTCAACTTGAAAAAAAAAGTAACGAGTTAATTAACTTAACTAAAATTAACTTAACGTTTTAACTTAATTTCAATTTTTAACTCGTTAATGCCCAACCTTGGTCAAGACGGGCTAAATCACAGGCTAATGCTGTGGTTATACCAACACAGTTATTTTCTGTTAGTATGAGTTCTTATGTACATATAACCGTATAATTTATTAGTGTCTTACATACCGCATATCTTGACGACATATGAACGGGTAACCTCTGTGAACTCTGAGATGTTACCATAACAGTGACGTTCACCAACATAATGGGGTATGAGAGTTTTCCCATGATTGCAACAAATCTACTGTGAAACAAATTTTCAAGTAAACCTGTAAAAACATTTGGAGTTGTGATATATTAATACTGATAAAATACGATTGAGAACGGCATATATTTTACATTGACGCTCGATTTTTGTCCTCAAAGACGGCAAATTTAATCGAACAATAATTCGAACTCGACTCTTAGGAAGACTCGCAAAGTCTGGGACATCTTAAAATAACGATTTTACTCACCGTAGCCCGACGTGAAATAACTCATGGTCAACCACATACCCAGTACTAGAAATGTACAATGAGAGATAGTTGAGTGCAAGGCATGTTCCAATGGATAGTAAGGTCTATTTCTCTCATAGAATACAAAGCCGTATAAGTGAACCCAAAAAAAAAACGTGAACATGGCCAATGTTCCGCTGTGAACCACCGTCTGTATACACGACACATAAAAAAAACATCAATAGGTATCATAATATATAAATAAAAACCAATACATTTGCCAATAAATGTTTGTAAAATATATGATATAATTCTCCAGGCGTGTATACAGGGGGGGGGCGACCTCACCCCTTCGAAAATTAAAAGTAGTGTACTTTATTTATATATATTGATTATGACCCCCCCACGAATTTTTTTTTGTGTACGCACCTGCCATTCTATAGATATACAAATAATTACTTGTGAAAATTTCACTTTTTTTTCCTTCAGTCTTTCCATTACAAAGCTCATGGCTAAGCCTCCAAAGAATGGTGTGGCCCGCATGTAACTTGGTCGGTACGAATCGTTCAACAAAAAAACATTTCTCATGAACAATAGGCTTCTATAAACAATATGATAATTATATCCGGATTATTATATTATACAGTTTTATAATTCAATAATAATATAAGCTGTTGCTTAAAACCAAAGATTATCGTTAAAAATTAGGAATCAATACACAGTTTTCGACAAAGCTAATTTTGCGATTCTGTATTGTAATTCAAAAAGTAATAGTTGTAATTAGTATTTTAAAGACATTATACAATTTTCAATATAATTTGCCTATTTTTAAGCTATTTAGGTATATTTCATAGATTCGTAGACCTAAGAGACATTATGTAATTTTTTTATTCGTTTTACCAAATTTTTGAAATTGTATACAAGGTTCTTGATAAGGTGTTCTAAGTGTAATAAAAAAAATATCAAAAATACTAGTCTGTAACAATATTTTTTATAAGTGTTCAAATTTTCTAAACTACTAAAATTTGTAAAATATTTGTTAAAATTACACAGGTTGTTGTTCTTACTGCAACAAATTTTTTATTTTAATTAATTTTTTTGTTGTAATTAAAAACATATTTAGTGAATTAACTTGAAATAAACGACTAATATTTAAATTATAATCTTCAAAAATATTTGTAGGTAAAGATAGGTATGTTACTTGTAGTTATAATAATAATAATAGTAATATAATAACAACGCCATTCAGTCGTTTCACTCATTATAGTGAATGAAAACTGTATGACTATATTATACATAAAAATGTTGACGTTCAAATGTATAAGTGGATAACGAATTCAGAATAATCGTTAGATCAGAATTGAGAACATATTAAATCAATCTCAGTTATCCGATGCACTACTTGTGCGACATTGGAGCAACTTGGGGGGTGTTTTGGGTCCTTAGCACCCCCTTAAAAATCGTTAATTGTTAGGTCTCACTGAATAACAAAAAAACCTGGTGCTTAAGCCCCCCCTAGATCAAATGTCTAGTTGCGCCAATTTTGTGGGTCCAAATTATCTTTCAATTACTAAAATACTTAACATACGGTAAAGGAAACTTATCAATTCCATCTCTTCTCGTCCAAAGCGTGATTATGAAAGGCAGGGATATCGACAAACCAATTATTGTGCCAAGCAATGCGATTCCATATTTTGTGTTTTTTGTGTAAACATAAACGACAATAACTCCAATTATGAAAAACTGGACATCACACGATAAGTACCAGCTCATTAAGAGGCACTGGAACAAAAATAAATAGAGATTAATTCATACAATTATGTCAGTAATCGACAAATATTGGCATCAAGACAAAACTATATCAGACGTTAGTTGGATGAATGTTAGTTTCAAAAATGGTTTTTGGTTAAGTTACAAGTTTCGTAGCCCGTAAGATTACGATTGCGCATATTTCAGTCTTAGCTATAGATACGTGCCCGTCGTCTGTGGTTCTTAATACCATAACAAATTAGATGTAGGTATTTCATAACAGTATTCTGATACACATAATCCGCTTTTTACTTAGCCTTTATCATAGTTATAAACTTCTTATTGCCTATAAATATCAATCATACGTATATAACATAAAACAATATCAACCAACGAAAAATGAATAACTACGACATGCCTACAGCTGTGATGATACCTATCTAAATTTTCATGCTGAATGATATATAATAATATAAAACGTTTCTTGTATATAAATATGAATTATCGGGCATTAATGAACGATTGTGGAGTAAAAATTAAAATACATAGTATATTAAATTATTACCTGATGGTTGACTTCAACGAAATTACTTATGAACAACAGGTTGGTCCACCAATAGTTCTTACATATCTCGGCTTCTTCCCACGACTTAAGTGGCCACAGCGGACCGTCTCCGATGTGGGGTACAATATGCGCCGTGATTGCCATCATCGCACAGTAAGCCGGTAACAATCTAAAACGAAATTAGAACTGAATAAACGACATATTAATATTGTGTTATCGATGGGGTATTTATAATTCATGTTGAATATAATATCAAATATAACACGTATTTTTATTCTTATAACATATTTATAATAGTTAAAATTGACGGAAATCGTTTGCAAAAAATATAAAAAGCGTTTATATTAGTATACCTTATTATTCGCTCGATGATTGGAATTGAGAGTGCCTTAAAAACCGATTCATCCTTTTTTTTTCGAAAATCTCTAGAAAGGTTATTGTACATGATGTAACCGCTTATGGAAAAAAATGGGTCAACGACGTTCATACTAGTCACTATAATAGCTGGTCCGTTGAGGTATATCTGTGATTGTTAACATAATTTAATTAATTATAATATACATTTATATAAACAGGATGAAATTGTATTTTTACTATATCATATTATTTCAGTTAGGACTTCTCTATAATTATACTCTATAATATCCTCTATGCCATAGTTTGTATGGTATTATATTATAATATTCTTAAATATATTTCTCAACTTACGTTTTCCATAAACTTTGGATTACTTATAGGATTCGAAAACAAAGAAAACAATGTATGTCCATACAGAACACAAACCATCACCATTACTTTGAGGGTCGAAAAAAAATTTATTTTATCGTGTTTGTTGAATTTCAATAATGTTTTGATTGACTCAATAAATGAAAACTCGTAGAGAAATGTACTAGGCACTTCACCTAAATGTGGAGTTATGATTGTTAAATAATATGTTACACAAGGATGTAATTTTAATTTTTTACACATTTAAAATAATAAATTGTGAGTATAATATTATGTTTAGATAGGTACAAGTATTCGTTTAATGCTCACCGTTTTCGATTGTGTTTTGTTGGTATAATATTCTTATAAGATGGTGTAACGTCGCACAGCAACAGATCAGAACGAGCAGAAAAAATATGCACCTATAAAATAAAATTGTATTGTTATAATTTATGATATTATGAAGATTAATATAATATTGTTAAATATTTTATTTATAAGAAATATTTTCAAGAACGTATACCAATGTCCTATATGTTCAATTGCGGTTTAAGACTACCTTTTGCACTTATAAGGATAATAACTTGGAGTTTATTACTAATGAAGCTACTGGAAATAATAAAGTTATCGTAGGGATTGGAAAATCGGTTGTGTTAAAAGTAATAAGCCTACTGTATTATATGATGAAATGGAAATCGTAAATTAAATTAATAATTATTTTTGTAATGTACGCAAAAACATTTCTGATAAAATAACTGAAAAAAGATTTAATGAGACTGATTTCAAAAAAGTAAAAAAAAATTCTTTTATTCTAGAATCTATATTTTTATTCCCATTGTACGGGCCGGGAACGAACGATAATTGTCCGCGATGCCCGGTCACCAGATACTCTGCGCGTACACCCACACAAAGACCGACCTGTGTATATGTGTATAGCTACTCAAGGGAAGTGGACGGGGTCGGCGAGCAAGATCGGAGAGTGCTAGTGTGTGATGGATTTGTGACTGTGTATGTGTACTTGTGTGTACAATAAAACTATAAAAATGGTAATTAAAATTAGGTAACCTTGATTTATACCAAAATTTATTTCCGCACTTATTTGCGTAAACCGGCGTATGGACGACTTTTTCGCGACTGATTAATAACTACCATAGTAATATGCGTGAGCGCGTAATGATGCGTACGGAGGCCGTGTAATAATAATAATCGCGATAGTACACAATATATTATTACATAATAACTCCCTATCACATAATAAATACAAAAATAAAGACAATTATGTGTGACTGTGTGTGTGTGTCGGTTGGCGTGCCTCAACACCCATGTTCTCTTAATGAAATTATAAATTATTTAAGTCATCTAAAAGATTCAAACACTTTTTATGAACATATTAAGTTATCTAATAAAGTTACTATAAAACGTCATAATATGCAGTAAAAATTTGGAAAATATTATTTTGATAAAAATCATGTCAAAACAAAATTATTTTCGACTGAGATATGAGATTAGGATAAACATTTTTCTTATTTTCATGCGCTCCCTATGTATACCTTTCGTCTTGAAATTTAAAAATCATTGTGCAAAATGTATAATGCCTGATAATAATGAATTATAGGTATGCTGTAATAGTTCTGTTGTACAATTGTAAGGAATAATGCGAAATAATAATCACATTACTTACCAAGTTACGTAATACGGCGTGTCGTAAGGATACATATCTTCGCGGACCCTGCACTTTATCGGGTCTACTTTGACGACGGTTTTGAACTGTTCAGGGGAAAACGCCTTGTCAAATTCTCTTTGTAGGGATGGCTGTAAGTCTAACGCTGAACACCCGTCCGGTATGCAAATTCCCAAATGAAAAATGTTTCGTGGCACCTGGTCCTGGTAATCGGCCCACTGAAACGACATAACATATATTATATGGATTAGATTATATATAAAAGTCTAAAGTATTTATAGTTACTGCTTATTGAACCATAAGAATTGACTAAGACATAGCTATAGGTATCTTAAAATCATGTTTATACATTAATCATATTATCATATTATTATACATATTGTCTACAACAACTGTAGGTTAGGTAACCTAACCATTATAATATGTTTAAGAGTGAGCTGCAGAAGAATCAAGAAAGAGTAGCGTATACCTAAAATGCATTTGGACCAGAATATAATTTAGCTGTAATCTTAAAAAATTGGAAGTATCAAAATCGCCAATCACTATTTTATGTGTGACCCACCTAGTAATTAAAACTAAAACTGGAGAAGGGGTATGTTAAATTTGAGTTCATAATTCATTTGCATACAAAAATTTCTGGGTGTTCAGTAAGCAGTGTAGTGTAAAAAATGCAGAGTTGAATTTCGTATAATACCTAAATCTATAACTAATGTAAACAAGTATTGTAAAATTGTAGCAAATATCTGGACAAAATAAATAGTGACAATATATCACGATTATATATGTATATAATAGGTAGATAAGGCGTAATTCACCCCAAGTATGGTTTTCCACGCATGGTTGTTACCGAAATCGTCTAAATCTTCCGTTCTATTGAAGCTGTAATCTCTTCCTGCATTTGGAAGTACTTTTATTTCAGACAAACAATACTGTCCTTTCAATGGATAACGTATGTCCACACATTCGTCATAGACTCCCATTTGAAATGTGTTCCCCGAAAGTAAACCGACTGGATATCGGTCCCAAGATTCTAGCACTGAAAAATAATGGGTTTTTACTTTTTATTATAGTAGACACATTAAGATTATAATCTATAATGAAATAAAAGTTATTTCATAACATTTTTACCTATAAAATATATGCTTATAATAATTTGTAAGTGATTAAAAATGTGTTAATTAATAGATTTCCTTTTTTTTTTTTGCACATATTTGTGGAGTTTTAAGTGCTATAAAATCCCAACCCTGATTATTGTTATCTGCGAGTTATACATTATAATTAATAGTATATGATAATAATTATGTTATATGATTAATGATAATAGCAATGAATGTATCTAGGGTTTTTAAAATTAATATGTCCGATTTTTATGATGTAAAACATTTTGAACTGTATTTAAAAACGTACATTATAATGATATTATGTAGAAGTTGTAAAACACGGAAATAATTTGAAAATAAGTATACCTAATACTAGCTGATCCCGTGCACTTCGTTTCCCGTTAAATGTACCAACTCTATATGACTCAAACATTGTTCAATGCGCTATTTAATATTTGGTGTATGATGTTCTAGATTTATCTTAACTTTTCTGTTGCCCGGAATAAAAATTCTGAATTGCAGCAGTACATTATCAGATAGGTAATTTACCTGCGGTAGATCGCGGACCCCGTGTCCCCGTGCTGTTTGTACGTAAGTGTATGATTTAACTCAAAAAGTACCAAAGTTATACCAAGTTTGACGTTTTTACTTAATTCCACCTACCTATAAATCCTAACCTAACCTAACCGTACTAAAATCCGATGAATAAAAAAAACCAAATTTAACCCTTTTTAAATTGGCGTATCTTCTTCCCATAGGTCTAATCTACACACCGTCATTCATTTATATATAAGATATATTTACAAAAAATAATAATACAAATCAACAAACATGCCCGATTAACCAATAGCAACCAATATAATATAATACACCATAGAGTAAATAAAGACTACGGTATCGAGTTCAAATCCCAAACATCAATAAATAGTTTTTGCAGTTTTTCTAATTATTCAGTTGACTTTTTGAAAATTTTCTTTCGTAAAAACCTTCACCTGGCAATTACGAACATCTTAAAAAAAATTTGAGCAAAATCGGCCCAGCCGTTCTCATCTGATGCAATTTCGAATTATTTGTCTCCATTTTTATATATATAGAAATACTCGTATACAAATTACTCACTTCTGACCGCCCAACTGGTGTGATTGCTCAAATGTTTCTCGTACAAGGCGGATTGGCGGCGGCAAACTGTGCTTTCCGCCCGCCCCAAGGTGAAGTTGGCCAGTGCCCGGTAAAACAGATCGGACAACCAAAGACCGGGTATTTGGTCAGTGGCGGCATCCTGCTGCAAAATGTGGTCACCGATGTCGGCTCCCGCACCATCGGCCGTCTGCAATAAAAGGCTCTGTAACACCGACGCAAACAAAGCAATCGTCAGTAGCGGCCGTGACATAATAATATAATGGATTTGTATTGAATACTATTATATTATTATTATTATATTGTCTTCTTTAAAGTAATATTTTTGTTTAGTTTTTAGTTATTATTGTTAGCGTGACACCACAGGTTTTTGTTAATAATCAGAGAACATATCGCGCATTCGCTCGGGGTTGATGTTCACAGAATATGAGTAAAATACATTTAAACTGTGTATCTATATTATTCAAAGTTATGCAAAATATTTATAAACACCTTGTATATTATTACCACAATCGTTGAATAATAATTGTGTAGTATCTCTTACCTACCAAAAATATATGCACTGTGATGTGAATATGTAATGTATTATGGTAATTTTTAATATAAATGTTCTTTATGAGGATTTCACATCAGATTTACCTGACCTAACCTTTGGTAATATCCACGAGTAATTAATATTCGCACCTTCTAATTGAACTATAAAATGAATTATAATTTCAATCGATTAAATACGATGTGTTTATTTTGAGTTGACTTTCCTTCGATGTTATATGTGTATAACGATTACAATATTGCAGTCTTAATCCACCACCGATAAGGCTTCGGCCTTACCAAATCTCAATAATAGCGCCTATCGCATATAACCAAACATAATATTTTTTTAATATATTTTTAATGTTATCCAAATATGATTTTTCCCGACAATTGTATGTAGGTACATTTAAGAATTTAAAAATTCAAAATGTGCATAAATATGCTAAAAACTGCTCAAATGTAAACTGTTCCTACAATATGACAAAATATACAAAAATAAGCAAATTCAAACTTAGTATTTAATTTTGCCATTTCATAAAACAAATTATAACTTATCTAAAATAAAACACTACAGTAAAACATGCAAGCAGTTCCGAAACTATAAACAATAAATTTATTATGGAGGGGGGGATATGTCAATGGAAGGCGTTTAAACACCCCCCCCCCCTAGCTACGTAAATGATTACATCAAATAATATTGAATGTCAACATGAAGGAAATTCATGTATACCTCGAATTGTATATACGCTGTATGACATATCACATATTCGTACCTATTCTATTTATCTATATTGTTATATAGTCATATAGATAACGCGCCTATATGTTACTTTAATACTTATCTTCAATATTTTGGAATGTATCTTCATTTTGTTCAATCTTGTAAAAGCCGATTGGCGTTAATATCATATTATATAAAAAAATAAATAAAAATAAACAGAATATTATTCAAACCATTTCAATCTAGACAAATCAAATTTCATACAATAGTAGGTATAGTTTATGCCTCTGTATCACGGATCTACTACTCCGTTTATAAAGACTATATTATATGCTTTTAACTAGGTACCTAATTTTTAAATATTGATTAGAACAAAAGTTATTCCATAAGCAAGTTTTATCTGTTGCACTGTGTATAAGAAACTGAATTAATAAAAATATTATATTCTCTTAGATTCGACAAAAAAAAAAAAAAAATATAAAAATCAGTGAAAAAATAATAGCACAATCGCCGCCGCCGTCGACAGTCCGAGCACAGACAAAAATATAAGCAATTGTATCGTCATTTTTAAATAGTATCGTTACACGTATTATATCCAGTTAAGTAAAAAAATAAAATAACTGTGTGTGTATATTATATCGAAGCAGGAGTTGTCTATTTAAACTGTTTAAAATGCGGGTAAATTTGTTATACGACATAACTAATTTTCTAATTCATCAATTTATTAACTCCTAGTAAACTCCAGAACATCAGAAATATTGTGTAGAATATGTGCTTTTGTAAAAGTCATAAAAATCGTACTTTTAGAAATTAAGTTATTTATGAAAAAGTGTGAACTTTTTAATGGAAATTTCTATTAAATTCAGAATCACGGTTGCCGTAGTCGTCGTTCGTAGCAACAGTGTTGCCAATGTTTGCTATCTAATAAAATATGACAAAATTACCGTACTATAGACAATCTTATACCTAGATCATTGTTTAAATACTAAGTATTTACTATTTACACAAACTATATTCTTGTTTGTACATTACGCCGTACTTCATACAATATACTATATATATGTATATATAATATTATACAGATAAAAATATAGATACATTATCATTATTTGCATTGATGATAAAAATGTGTAATATCTCAACAAAAACCCTTCGTAAACTACGTGTAAAAATGGCTGAGTAAAAAAATTATAAGGTCTTTAAGCACTATAAAGATGTGATATCATGAATAAATGCTAAGTATATTGAATTTAAGTAAGCTTATTGAGTTTCAATAATGTATTTATTGGCGAGGAATTATTTAGAATAGTATATAAATATTGATAATAATATTTTTTAAACTGCAATAATAACTAATAAGTGATATGTTAATAGTCCTTTTAAATTTAAATTAGGAATCCAAAATTGGTTTTCGACAAAATCTATTATAGTTTTTGGTTTAACTCTTAAAAAGTTTAGGTCAGATAATACCTTATCATATTATATACATGCAATTGTCACTAAATGCTATAAATTGGGAATTTCTATGCACCATACAATTTTCAAAATATTGACACTCGTTTTGAAATATTTATTGGCATAAGCAAATGTTTAGTTCTATTATATTTTATCCAGGCCACTCCAATTTTCATAATTTGCATTGACATTTTATTATATATATTTATGTATTGAATTCTGTATATAAATGAATATAAATAACGAATATTAAAATAATATATTAATACATATTTAATTGATAGAACTATTGACACATTTTTAAAACTAAAATACACAGACCAAAATAATATATTAACCTTAAATAGTTTTTTATATAGGTAATATGTTTATATTATTTATTATGTTCTATTAAAATTTAAATGAATACACCAACTTACTTAAAAAGGACAAATAAGAAACTAAAAAACTAAAAATAAAACAAAGTTAATTATACAGTAAGTTCTCGTTACAACGAACTCCAAGGGACCACATTTTTTTTTTCGTTATAACGGAAATTTCTTTGTAAGGTCATTAGAAAAGCTTAATAGCTTTTCTGTAGGGGACTTCTAGGACTTTCGTTATAACGGGATTTTTCGTTGTATCGGTATTCGTTGTAACGGGAACTTACTGTAACTATATTTGCTTTACTTGTAATAATAATTTGTTTAAAAGTTTACTTTTTTCTCCAACGGAGATTTGGCTTACAGGAATATTATATAAAAAAAAAGATATGATCAATTTATATATATACTATGCACATTGCAAACCTATTTTTAGGAATTGAGGATGGGGTGCGAACCCCAGTTTGTCATTGTTAAGTTGAATAAGTATTGGTTTCGATAATTTGATGGTCGGTATATAGACGCACAATATCTTTTTTTCACACGAGGAAAAATCAATATAGCTACTCAAATTTGTATTTTCTATACTTTATAGAAAGGTATATTATGTACTGCTATAGTTGTAATGCCTCGTGGACGAGTTTCTCTGTGAATATTTATCGACACCTTAAGATTGAAGTCAAGAGAGGGATGATAATTTTTCGATTTTAACAATATTGTCAGAAAAGATCTTTCTCAAAATAATCCTAGTAATTCCACCCCTCAAAATTATTCATCACAAGTATATATGATCTTATGATGACCATTGATACCTGGCTTATGCAGAAATTTCTGACTCCAAGCCAATACTTTGAGATTTGATGATAATAGCCATATGCACAGCATAAATGATTAATAACGAATTAATTATGATATCAGAGTAACTAACCCCATTTTATAAAAAAAAATTAAATCATCATGGTACTCTGGGGAATAAAAATATAAGTGTACCAAAGTTAACCCGTGAAATCAAAGTTACTCCATCCTACGGTACATATTATAAAATAGTTAAGTCTTTTTTAATAGTTTTACTGCTTCAGGTAGTTGTTTTTTCGATCGATGTTCCATTTTTGGTCGACGAGATAAAACTTTTCCTAAAAATATAATATAAAAAAAGGAAGATAAGTAAATTATTAGTATATTAGTTACACACCAACCTACCTGTATTTACTTTATACATTTATTGGTTATACAATGAATTATGATCTACTAATTTAATATTATATATTATTATAATAATTATAAAAAACTCATTCTATAAGTTTGCCTTGGATAATATTATTATTTCCAGTGTGCTATAGAGAACAGTGTATTTGAATTAGAGTACTGCTGACAGTTTCGCATATAGGATATTATATCCTCCCTATTTACGCCACTGACAGCAGGTTTGATTGCAAGTGGAGATTAGATACTTCTTCAGATATTATTATAAAATACTAAAATAGTTATTGTATTTACGAATTAAATGAAATTTAAAATAAAACAAAAATGCCATTATGGAGATCTTACGTTCTAAATAGGTTTGACGATCGATTCATTACAAAATATAAACGACTAAAACCAATAGGCATTAATTTACCTTTTAACAGATTTTTGGTCAATTTCGCAAACGGCTCATAAACAATCAAATATAAGACGATGGCCGCCATATAACACATGAATAAATCATAGAGATAAGCTTCAAACTGTAAAATAGGAAAATGAAAAATTATATTAAGTTTAGTATTAAGAGGACGCCACACTCGCATGTGTTGTCTCCGTGTTACAAATGTTCAACATAGCAAAAACTCTTTTGCGAAGGACAACTTTTCTCGCACCATATTTGTTGTAGAACTACCAAATTTTCACAGCACTTAAAGAAGAACTTTATCTGTGCATCAGCGTACTTTTTTTTCAATAGCACCATCCAATCATTTTTTATAAGCAAATTAAAAAACCAAATGTTTAGAAGCAAATAACTTGTATTGTATATATGTTATTGAAAAAAAGAGCACTCTGTTGCACAGATAAAGTTCTTCTTTAAGTGCTGTGAAAATTTGGTAGTTCTACAACAAATATGGTGCGAGAAAAGTTGTCCCTCGCAAAAGAGTTTTTGCTATGTTGTACATTTGTAAGACGGAGACAACACATGCGGGTGTGGCGTCCTCTTAATAATAATATTATATTATTAGTTATCAGTTTTCAATAGTACACCTGACAATTACAATAAATATTTTGATTTTTATAATGGACTTCTCTTTTTAACGAAAAAAAATTAATCAAATCAGACCACTTTACGATGAGATTTTTTCCTGTAAATTGTGTTTTGAGCAAATAATCATGCATTTTATTTTCGATCGGCTGTGCCGTTGCCATGCGTGCGTAGTTAGCCGGTACCCACATACAATCACTGTTGCGTAAAGTCATATGCACGGCAGCGTTACATAACGCAACAAATGTAGATCGTATTGAGACGGTCGCAACGGCCACTAGTCGTCACTCGTCGCACGGACAGCCACACTGTTGCATATCGTCGTGACGGTCTCATATGGGATAGATCCGTAGTATATTTAATTTATGTGTCTATAATCTATATACCACCACAAGGTATTGACACTTCTTATTATAACACAAGTCTTGTGCTCGCGCCTTATACGCATATGAGTGACATATATATACAAGTTTTGTGCTCGCGCTTTTACGCCTATGAGTGAAGTTATATTATTATTCTATACGTACGCCCATGTTCTGTAATCACCTTCACCATCATCTTCATTACCAATTCATGGAAGGTATTTTTCATCTTTCAACGACATCTCAACAACCACTTTGAAGCCAGTGCCAGGTCATCACACATACGGTTGTCGTGAGTCGGCTATACGCCATTTTCTTGTCATTGCAACTACTATTATTTTCTTGTCATTGCAACTACTATTATTTTCTTGTCATTGCAACTACTATTATTTTATTGTCATTGCAACTATTGTTATATTGTCCTTTGCTACTAGTTTATTATGTACTATTATTGTTAAGTTACTAACATCATTATATGTAAGGTAAAGATTATTGTATTCCTTGCAAAATATTATTATTTCCTCTCTACCATTTATTACCGTTGTTATTATTATGAGTACCTCTCTGAATACCTCACAGTGACCCAACAAAAGTCACCATCACCGGTAAAATTATTATATAGCATGGCCAACGAGCTCATTATTTATTAACGAGAATTGGTACGAATCAATCACACTCACAGTAATATCATCATTGACGACCAACACAAAATGCTATGGGCGGCAACGAAATTGCATATTGCCTAAATATTACCCCTTATTAAAGACACTCGAGCAGGCCCCTTAATCGTTTAGAGATTACTCATGTTCATGGGAGAGCGTTGTAGAAGTGAAGTACGGTATAAGCACGGCTGGGAAAATTAAAGTTTTTCTTTAACTCGTTAAGTTAAATTATTTTAAAATAATTAAGTTAAGTTAAGTTAAAAGTTACTATTTTTTTTTCGTTAAGGGGATTCGATGCAGTGTATTTATTTCATGATTTAGACCTACAAGCCTGACAAAAATACACCTACTTAGAATTATCAGATTTCAATTCTGTAAAAAGATTCGAGTTCATTGACAATTTTCCTAGGTTATTGTGGGAATCAATTTTCGATATTTTTTTTAGAATTCACGTTAAATCATATTTCGATTTCTCAATTTTTTGAAAATCGTTTGTGTCTTTCTTTAAAAAGTTAAACAGTTATTCAAAAATCGACTCCAACAATAACCTGGAAAAAAGAACGATGAATTCAAATATGTTTACAGAACTAAAATCCAATCATTCTAAGTTATCGTATTTTTGTCAGGCTTTTAGGTCTCAATTGATTGAAATTAGTTTCTCGTTGGAACAAATATTTTATTATGTGACATGTGCATGCGGGTGCGAACCACTGATTCCGAACGTATCTACGCACACTAATGATCATTTACTTCGCACACAAACACACTGCGAAACGACTATAATACATCGAATTGCCTATACACGACCCCTTATTAAATCACCGGATCGAATCCCCTTAACTCGTTAAGTAAAAAGTTAACTTTGAAAGAAAAGTAACTTAAGTTAGTGTAAAGTTAAAATTTGCTAATTTTCAAAAATAAAAAATTCCAGACACATAATATGGTTTATTAGATAGTTTTTCTTTAAGTCCAAGAAAATTACTGGGGAAATTAAAAATGAAAGATGAAACATCAAAGTAAAAACACATTCACAAATTTGCATTATTCTTCGGACGAAAATTAACTTAATTTAGATATTTTTGAAATAAAATTAACTTGAAGTTAACACGTTAATCCTGAAAAAATTAACTTATTTAGTTAAAAGTCAACTTGAAAAAAAAAGTAACAAGTTAATTAACTTAACTAGAATTAACTTAACGTTTTAATTAATTTCAATATTTAACTCGTTAATGCCCAGCCTTGGGTATAAGAGATATATATAGATTGTATCGTATTTTATGGTCAAGACGGGCTAAATCACAGGCTAATGCTGTGGTTATACCAACACAGTTATTTTCTGTTAGTATGAGTTCTTATGTACATATACCTAACCGTATAATTTATTAGTGTCTTACATACCGCATATCTTGACGACATATGAACGGGTAATCTCTGCGAACTCTGAGATGTTACCATAACAGTGAGGTTCACCAACAAAATGGGGTATGAGAGTTTTCCCATGATTGCAACAAATCTAATGTGAAACAAATTTTCAAGTAAACCTGTAATAACATTTGGAGTTGTGATATATTAATACTGATAAAATACGATTGAGAACTTCATATATTTTTTTATTAACGCTCGATTTTTGTCCTCAAAGACGGCAAATTTAATCGAACAATAATTCGAACTCGTCTATTAGGAAGACTCGCAAAGTCTGGGACATCTTAAAATCGCGATTTTACTCACCGTAGCCCGACGTGAAATAACTCATGGTCAACCACATACCCAGTACTAGAAATGTACAATGAGAGATAGTTGAGTGCAAGGCATGTTCCAATGGATAGTAAGGTCTATTTCTCTCATAGAATACAAAGCCGTATAAGTGAACCCAAAAAAAAAACGTGAACATGGCCAATGTTCCGCTGTGAACCACCGTCTGTATACACGACACATAAAAAAAACATCAATAGGTATCATAATATATAAATAAAAACCAATACATTTGCCAATAAATGTTTGTAAAATATATGATATAATTCTCCAGGCGTGTATACAGGGGGGGGCGACCTCACCCCTTCGAAAATTAAAAGTAGTGTACTTTATTTATATATATTGATTATGAACCCCCCCACGAATTTTTTTTGTGTACGCACCTGCCATTCTATAGATATACAAATAATTACTTGTGAAAATTTCACTTTTTTTTCCTTCAGTCTTTCCATTACAAAGCTCATGGCTAAGCCTCCAAAGAATGGTGTGGCCCGCATGTAACTTGCTCGGTACGAATCGTTCAACAAAAAAACATTTCTCATGAACAATAGGCTTCTATAAACAATATGATAATTATATCAGGATTATTATATTATACAGTTTTATAATTCAATAATAATATAAGCTGTTGCTTAAAACCAAAGACTGTGGTCGAAAATTAGGTTTTACCATTTTTCGATATTTCGCAATATAAGATGCAGCTTCTGCATTGTACGTGCGTAACTTATACTTATACTGGGTTGCTTAAACAATCACTAAACATTTAATGAATCAATACACAGTTTTCGACAAAACTAATTTTGAGATTCTGTATTGTAATTCAAAAAGTAATAGTTGTAATCAGTATTTTAAGGACATGATACAATTTTCAAAATAATTTGCCTTTTTTCAAGCTATTCATATTTCATAGATTCATAGACCTAAGAGACATTATGTAATTTTTTTATTCGTTTTACCGAATTCTTGAAATTGTATACAAGGTTCTTTATAAGGTGTTCTAAGTGTAATAAAAAAAAAAACCCCAAATACTAGTCTGTAACATTATTTTTTATAAATGTTCAAATTTTCAAATAATTCTTCAAAACTACTAAAATTTGTAAAATATTTGTTAAAATTACACAAGTTTTTGTTCTTACTGTAACAAATTTTTTATTTCAATTAATTGGTTAAAAACATATTTAGTGAATTAACTTGAAATAAACGACTAATATTTAAATTATAATCTTCAAAAATACTTTTAGGTTATAGGTATGTTACTTGTAGTAATAATAATAATAATAATAATAATAGTCGTTTCACTCATTATAGTGAATGAAAACTTTATGACTATATTATACATAAAAATGTTGACGTTCAAATGTATAAGTGGAAAACAAATTCAGAATAATCGATAGACCAGAATTGAGAACATGTTAAATCAATCTCAGTTATCCGATGCACTACTTGTGCGTAATTGGAGCAACTATGGGGGGGGTTTCTTTGGGTACTGAGCACCCCCTAAGTCAAAATTAGCACCCCCTAAAAAATCGTTCATTGTTAGGTCTCACTGAATAACAAAAAAACCTGGAGCTTAAGCACTCCCTAGTTCAAATGTCTAGTTGCGCCAATTTTGTGGGTCCAAATTATCTTTCAATTACTAAAATACTTAACATACGGTAAAGGAAACTTATCAATTCCATCTCTTTTCGTCCAAAGCGTGATTATGAACGGCAAGGATATCGACAAACCAATTATTGTGCCAAGCAATACGATTCCATATTTTGTGTTTTTCGTGTAAACATAAACGACAATAACTCCAATTATGAAAAACTGGACATCACACGATAAGTACCAGCTCACTAAGAGGCACTGGAACAGAAATAAATAGAGATTAATTCATACAATTATGTCAGTAATCGACAAATATTGGCATCAAGACAAAACTATATCAGACGTTAGTTGGATGAATGTTAGTTTCAAAAATGGTTTTTGGTTAAGTTACAAGTTTCGTAGCCCGTAAGATTACAATTGCGCATATTTAAGTCTTAGCTATACGTACCCGTAGTCTGCGGTTCTTAAATCTTAATACCATGACAAATTAGATGTGGGTATTTCATACCAGTATTCTGATACAAAATACAAATACGCCTCTTTTTACTTAGCCTTTATCGTAGTTCTAAACTTCTTATTGGCTATCAAATATCAATCATACGTATATAACATAAATCAAAATCAACCAAAGAGAATTGAAGAACTACGACATGCCTACAACTGTGATGATATATATCTAATTATTCATTCTGAATGATATATAATAATATAAAACGTTTCTTGTATAAATATGAATTATCGTGTATTAATGAACTATTGTGGATTAAAAATTAAAATACATCGTATACTACATTATTACCTGATATTTGACTTCAATGAAATTACTTATGAACAACAGGTTGGTCCACCAATAGTTCTTACATATCTCGGCTTCTTCCCACGACTTAAGTGGCCACAGCGGACCGTCTCCGATGTGGGGTACAATATGCGCCGTGATTGCCATCATCGCACAGTAAGCCGGTAACAATCTATAAAACGAAATTAGAACTGAATAAACGACAGAGTAATGTTGTGTCATCGATGGGGTATTATTCATGTTGAATATAATATCAAATATAACACGTATGTTGATTCTTATAACATATTTATAATAGTTAAAATTGACGGAAGTTGTTTGAATAAAATATAAAAAGCGTTTATATTATTATACCTTATTATTCGCTCGATGATTGGCATCGAGAGTATCTTCCAAACTGATTCATCCTTTTTTTTTCGAAATTCTTTAGAAAGATTATTGTACATGATGAAACCGCTTATGAAAAAAAATGGGTCAACGATGTTCATACTAGTCACCATAATAGCTGGTCCGTTGACGTATATCTGTGATTGTTAACATAATTTAATTAATTATAATATACAATGATAGTTATAAATAATAAGGGTAAGTAAAGAAAAAAATTACTATCGCCTTACTGTCCAATTTATTGTTCTTAAATTCTACTTCCTAGTCCCTTAAATATCACATATTATGTCAGATATAGTTACTTTAATTATGTCAATATAGTAGCCATGTATTAAAATTAATATTGTTTTATATTTTACTATATTTTATTATAAGGTAACACTTTTAATAATATAACTTATTAATATATTAATATATCATCTTTAATACTATATTCTAATTAATTATGAAAAATACATTATTGTCAATTGTCATGCACACATGCTTGTCCTAAACTCTGTTATCTTTGTCTTATCATTATTATTATTATCATTACAACAAATATAATTAAAATGATTATAATTAAAATACAGTTAATATTGTGTTATAGTTCACATAATATGATAAAATAGTTTCTATAGTTTGTGTATTTGCCTACAGTGTTTTGTTTCCATTTCCGCATCATATTATTTCAATTAGTCTCTACAATTATACCTCCTCTATAATATCCTCTATGTCATAGTTTGTATGGTATTATATTATAATATTCTTAAATATATTTCTCAACTTACATTTTCCATAAACTTTGGATTACTTATAGGATTCGAAAACAAAGCAAACAATTTATGTCCATATAGAACAAAGACCATCGTCATAACTTTGAAGGTAGAAAAAAAATTTATTTTATCGTGTTTGTTGAATTTCAATAATGTTTTGATTGACTCAATAAATGAAAACTCGTACAGAAATGTACTAGGCACTTCACCTAAATGTGGAGTTATGATTATTAAATAATATGTTACACAAGGATGTAATTTTAATTTTTTACACATTCAAAATAATAAATTGTGAGTACAATTATATGCTTAGATAGGTACAAGTATTCGTTTAATGCTCACCGTTTTCGATTGTGTTTTGTTGGTATAATATTCTTATAAGATGGTGTAACGTCGCACAGCAACAGATCAGAACGAGCAGAAAAAATATGCACCTATAAAATAAAATTGTATAATTATAATTTATGATATTATGAAGATTAATATAATATTGTTAAATATTTTATTTATAAGAAATATTTTCAAGAACGTATACCAATGTCCTATATGTTCAATTGCGGTTTAAGACTACCTTTTGCACTTATAAGGATAATAACTTGGAGTTTATTACTAATGAAGCTACTGGAAATAATAAAGTTATCGTAGGGATTGGAATATCGGTTGTGTTAAAAGTAATAAGCCTACTGTATTATATGATGAAAAGGAAATCGTAAGTTAAATTAATTATTATTTTTGTAATGTACGCAAAAACATTTCTGATAAAATAACTGAAAAAGGATTTAATGAGACTGATTTCAAAAAAGTAAAAAAAAATTCTTTTATTCTTGAATCTATATTTTTATTCCCGTTGTACGGGCCGGGAACGAACGATAATAGTCCGCGATGCCCGGTCACCAGATACTCTGCGCGTACACCCACACAAAGACCGACCTGTGTATATGTGTATAGCTACTCAAGGGAAGTGGCCGAGGTCGCCGAGCAAGACCGGAGAGTGCTAGTGTGTGATGGATTTATGAGTGTGTATGTGTACTTGTGTGTACAATAAAACTATAAAAATGGTAATAAAATTAGGTAACCTTGATTTGCTGTTTAATAGAAATAATACATTTGTATAAAATAGTATAATACAGAATATAAGTATATTTAGGTATATGTAATCACAATAATATTCAAAAATTCAAGATTGACCTAATAATTATAAATAAATGCTCGTGTTAACAACTGCCTAACAAGAAAAATGTAAATATAATGATAAACATTAGCCCTTCTGGCTCAACAAAATAGGTATAACAGTAAAATTGGCAATTGATACAAGAGATGTATTATTCAAAACAGGCTCTCTGAGTAAATATCAAATTTACTATAATAATGTAAAAGATGGTGATTCGCACCGAAAAGAACAACATTTACTTCCGCACTTATTTGCGATGTACCGGAATGCGTATGGACGACTGATTAATAACTACCATAGTAATATGCGTGAGCGCGTAATGATGCGTACGGCGGCCGTGTAATAATAACAATCGTGATAGTACACATATTACATAATAACTCACAATCACATAATTAATACAAAAATATACAATACAAAAATAAAGACAATTAGGTGTGACTGTGTGTGTGTGTGTGTCGGTTGGCGTGCAATTGCGCTTCGGCCTCAACACCCATGTTCTCCTAATGAAATTATAAATTATTTAAATCATCTAAAAAATTCAACCACTTTTTATGAACATATTAAGTTATCTAATAAAGTTACTATAAAACGTCATAATATGCAGTAAACATTTGGAAAATATTATTCTGATAAAAATCATGTAAAAAAAAATTGTTTTCGACTGAGATATGAGATTAGGATAAACATTTTTCGGATTTTCATGCGCTCCCTATGTATACCTATCGTCTTGAAATTTAAAAATCACTGTGCAAAATGTATAATGCCTGATAATAATGAATTATAGGTATGCTGTAATAGTTCTGTTGTACAATTGTAATGATGGCGAACAAGCGAAATAATAATCACATTACTTACCAAGTTACGTTATACGGCGTGTCGTAGGGATACATATCTTCGCGGACCCTGCACTTTATCGGGTCTACTCTGACGACGGTTTTAAACTGCTCAGGAGAAAACGCCTCGTCAAATTCTCTTTGTAGGGATGTCTGTAAGTCTAACGCTGAACACCCGTCCGGTATGCAAATTCCCAAATGAAAAAGGTTTCGTGGCACCTGGTCCTGGTAATCGGCCCACTGAAACGACATAACATATATTATATGGATTAGATTATATATAAAAGTCTAAAATATTTATAGTTACTGCTTACTGAACTATAAGAATCGACTAAGATTGGTATCAGGTATCTTAAAATCATGTTTATACATTAATCATATTATCATATTATTATACATATTGTCTACAACAACTGTAGGTTAGGTAACCTAACCATTATATGTTTACAGTTATAAGAGTGAGCTGCAGAGGAAAGAATAGCGTATACATGGGACGCATTTGGACCAGAATATAATTTACCTAGCTGTAATTTCAAAAAATTGGAAGTATCAAAATCAACAATCACTATTTTATGTGTGACCCACCTAGTAATTAAAACTAAAACCTTAGAAGGGGTATGATAAATTTGAGTTCATAAATCATTTGCATACAAAAACTTCTGGGTGTTCAGTAAGCAGTGCAGTGTAAAAAAATGCAGATTGGAATTTCGTGTAATACCTAAATGTATAACTAATGTAAACAAGTATTGTAAAATTGTAACAAATATCTGGACAAAAAACGAGTGACAATAAATAACGATTATATGTATATTATAGGTAGATAAGGCGTAATTCACCCCAAGTATGGTTTTCCACGCATGGTTGTTACCGAAATCGTCTAAATCTTCCGTTCTATTGAAGCTGTAATCTCTTCCTGCAGGTGGAATTACTTTTATTTCAGACAAACAATACTGTCCTTTCAATGGATAACGTATGTCCACACATTCGTCATAAACTCCCATTTGATATGTGTTCCCCGAAAGTAAACCGACTGGATATCGGTTCCAAGATTCTTGCACTGAAAAATAATGGGTTTTTAATGTTTTTATTATAGTAGACACATTAAGATTATAATTTATAATGAAATAAAAGTTATTTCATAACATTTTTACCTATAAAATACCTATAAAATATATGCCTATAATAATTTGTAAGTGATTAAAAATGTATTAATTAATAGATTTCCTTTTTTTTTTTTTTTGCACATGTTTGTTGAATTTTAAGTGCTATAAAATCTCAACCCTGATTATTGTTATCTGCGACTTGCGAGTTATACATTATAATTAATAGTATATGATAATAATTATGTTATATGATTAAAGATTATAGCAATGGATGTATCAAGGAATTTTAAAATTAATATGTCCGATTTTTATGATGTAAAACATTTTGAACTGTATTTAATAACGTACATTATAATGATATTATGTAAAGGTGTAAAACACGGAAATAATTTGAAAATAAATATACCTAATATAATACTCGTATAAAAATCACTCACTTCTGACCGCCCAACTGGTGTGATTGCTCAAATGTTTCTCGTACAAGGCGGATTGGCGGCGGCAAACTGCGCCTTCCACCCGCTCCATGGTGAAGTTGGCCAGCGCCCGGTAAAACAGATCGGACAACCAAAGACCGGGTATTTGATCAGTGGCGGCATCCTGCTGCAAAATGTGGTCCCCGATGTCAGCTCCCGCACCGTCGGCCGTCTGCAATAAAAGGCTCAGTAACACCGACGCAAACAAAGCAATCATCAGTAGCGGCCGTGACATAATAATATAATGGATTTATATTGAATACTATTATATTATTATTATTATTGTCTTCGTTAAAGTAATATTTTTGTACGGAAAAACAAAACACTCTACGGAATGATCTGGGAAAAAAATCAAGTTTATATTTTACACACAAATATATTTAATATTATGACTACACATCATAGTACATTTTTCACAAGTTTAGTTATTATTGTGAGCGTGACACTACAGGTGGTTGTTAATAATCGGAGAACATATCGCGCATTCGCTCGGGGTTGATGTTCACAGTATATGAGTAAAATACATTTAAACTGTGTATCTATATTATTCAAGGTTATGCAAAATATTTATAATCACCTTGTATATTATTCCCACAATCGCTGAATAATAATTGTGTAATATCTCTTACTTACGAACAATATACGTATTGTGATGTAAATATGTAATGCATTATTGTAATTTTTAATATAAATGTTCTTTATGAGTATTTCACATCAGATTTACCTGACCTAACCTTTGGTAATATCCACGAGTAATTTATATTCGCACCTTCTAATTGAACTCTAAAATAAATTATAATTTCAATCGATTAAATACGATGTGTTTATTTTGAGTTGACTTTCCTTCGGTATTATATGTATAAATGTATAATATTGTACCTATTATGTATAACGATTAAAATATTGCAGTCTTAACCCTAACCGATATTCACGTTCATAATATTGAGGGAAAGAGACTGTGTACATTTGAACTCATTATTACATCCAGTGACGCAGCCAGGATCATGAAATGGGTTGTGTTTAAGTAATAAGTACAGATTAAAGCCAAGTTTTACAGCTTTCGTATATAAATAAATTTAGTGTTCGGGACTTGACTTGTTTCAGTCAAAATGGTCAAAATATGCTTAAATCTATGCAGTTACATTTTTATATTATTTTTGAAAAATGCATAAAACATATTACAATTTGGGTAATAAAAAACTAAAAAATAAGTAGGTATATAAACATGATAAAAATAACCTATATTGTTTAATTAATTAATGGACAGAGGATACTATTGCATGTTTTGGACATGTTTAAGCTATTGTGAAATAAAACAACTTAATTTTTAAAAATACTGGCATAAAATACTAGGTTAATAAATAAGTAATAACGAATAACGTTATAAGCGAACACCGTGATAAACGAACTCGTATCTACTAATTTTCATTTCTTTGTACAATCTAGAATTTAGATGTCAATTATAGTTTCAACCAGGGCTTAAAACCGGAAACCGGTTTGTAACGAAAACCTGTAAAAAACCGTAAATTTTGAAAACCGATAACCGCTTTTAGTTTTGGACTGCTGGAAGCTGTTATTGGTTATCGGTAATCAAGGTAAATATCTAAATATTAACATCAAAGCGGTTACCTCGTATTTTCAATCCCGGTTTTATAACCAAAACCTATTCCCGACCAAAAAATTAACTTTTTTTTCGTAGAATTTAATACTTGAATTATGTCATGGTTACATTATAGATGAATTTATTTTTGCAGCTATTTTTAAATTTTTTTCCAAATTTAATTGCCATAGAGTATTGCTTATCTGTTATGAATATCACATATATATATATATATAGGTATAAGTGCATAACTATATATTATAAATACCGTCATAAACATCGTCGTCCTCGAGCGTTGATTCTTATTACGAAATAGTTGGTGGAATAGGGCTTAGTCTATTTAGTACTATTTAGTATTTAGTATTTACGATATTTTATAGTTTTATACACTGGCAAATTAAAGCATATTAAGTTTTTGGTTTTGTAATAATAATAGTTATGTTATCAACCCAAGAAAGGCCTAAATAAACTGTTCTAAAAGTATGATTAAAAAATTGAAAAAAAAGATTTTTAAAAACGGGTTTTAACCGGTAACCGATTACCAAAAAACCTTATCAACGGTTTTTAAACGACTATCGGTTATCATAGTGTTTGAAATATCTTTAAAGAAACGGTTACCGGTTAACAAAACATAAAAAAAAACGATAACCGGTTACCGGTTTTCAAAAATTTTCGACTTTTCCCGGATAAGCCGATTACCGACTTTATTGAGAACGGTTTTAAGGACTTGCTTTATGACATATCACACATTCATACCTAGGCTATTTATCTAATGTATCTTCATTTTGTTCAATCTTGTAAAAGCTGATTGGCGTTAACATCATATTATATAAAAAAAAAAAATGAAAATAAATAGTATATACTATATTGACAATATTGTAATGTGCCGGTAGCTTGGTGCCTACTATTGTAGTATAGATAATAGGCAAGTGGCTACTAGAACATTAACGTTGCAGGTAGCAGACACTTCTTTTGATGAAATAAGTAGACCGATATAGTATATTATTGTGAATTTATTAGTTTTATTTTTAATAATTTTGACAAAGTCCAAATATGACATACAGAGTGGAGTGAAGGTGCTTGCTCTAATGGGTGGTAGTACACGTCTGAATACAGGCCTATTTGGGCTCCCTTATATATGAAGTTCCCCGTGTTCCTCGCCTATAGATACTGTATCTTGGCTCTCACGGATGTGGTTTGTGTGGTTATTATTCCAGCAAACGCATTTACGATTGAATGTATCACTAAACTATGATTGTTGTTAAAATAATCATTTTACTCTTTTATATTTGAATATCGTCGTGTACAGTGTTTCTGTAAAATACTATATACGCCTATTTTTGAACCCTTTGTCCTGAGTTATTCAGTGGTTTTGTCTCATTATATTAAACAGAAAGAACCCTAACCACTTATTTTTTTAATATCTGGTTTATGCCGATCTACAGTATATTATGATTTATGTTAACTGTGTACCCGTGAAATTGGTTTCATTGTCACGTAGTAACTTGCTTACTATAATATTATTCAAACCACTTCAATCTATACAAATCAAATTTCATACAATAGTATAGATTATGCCTCTGTATCACGGATCTACTACTCCGTTTATAAAGACTATTATATGCTTTTAACTAGGTACCTAATTTTTAAATATTGATTAGAACAAAAGTTATTCCATAAGTCAGTTTTATCTGTTACACTGTGTATAAGAAACTGAATTAATAAAAATATTATATTCTCTTAGATTCGACAAAAAAAATAAAAAATATAAAAATCAGTGAAAAAATAATAGCACAATCGCCGCCGCCGTCGACGGCGTATATAATGCATCGACTTAAATAAAAGTATTTCTCGACTTACTTTCGACCGGGAGCCTGTAATCTGGCTGCTCGGAGGTCGGAATGCGTGGATGGTTTGAGGTGCCCCCACTATAAAAATTATATGATTAGTAAATAATTTGAGAAATGTACTCATGTCAGCAAATTCCCCAGCAAAAAATATTTTGAAAAAAGTTATTACGTTCCAAATTCATTTAATCAAAAAATATTAATATTTAAAAAAAATCTAAAAAATAAACTACTTGACTTGGATGAATGGTTTTTACCATCAAAATTGTTCTTATAATCAGATTCACAAATCGGCTACTTTCTATATATATCCAAAAAAATTTAAATCAAATTTAAAATTTCTCTGTTTTTCTGCTGATTTTTTGAATATAAAAAAACATTATTATACCTACCTGCATATTATATTTTAGCAGTAAGGCTGGCGTCTCAAATATTGTACCTTAACCCTTGAGTATGATTTATACAAAATACATATAAATTATAAACACTACTACGATGAGTGTTTCCATAGTGTTTATTTATTTCTTACATTTTCTTTCTCGAGAAATTTGAAACTAAGCGATTTATTCTTTAGTGTAATATATTTGCCATCGCTTTATGTCACAATTATGTTATTTGGTGAATATCGAATTTGGATTTTGGATCTGAAGCAGTATATTATAAAACTATTTATCCAAATACTTTTACTGATACATTATAACATGTATTCGTGGATATTAGTATATCTACACTGCATATAGTGATATAAATATATTTTTCCAATTGAGAATCATATATTTTTCCCTATAAATTGATGATTTGATAAATTTTAGATTCTGAGAGGAGGGATGATTGTATTGATTTTACAACGATATGCGCGTGTCTTATTTTGTTTTTATTTTATTTTTATCTGTGTATACAATAAGTATAGTCGACATAATGCTTCGATTTTCAACTTCAATATCTTTTTCGGTGGGAAAGTGAATCTAGTTTGTACATTGAGGAGGTCAAAACTTATAATTCCTATTAGTTATGCTTATAAAAAAAATTGTGCAAATGCATTTTTAATATTTTTCAACTGCTATTGTAACAATATACCAGGAGCCTTGTATTATATTTTTACACTTTTTGGCCCAACAGATAAAACTTAATCGATATTCATAAAATAAAAAAACAATTCAGGCCGGGAAAATTAATTTTATCCAGGAAAATCCAATTTTTATAATTTGCATTGAAATTTTATTATTATATATATTTATGTATTGAATTCTGTATATAAATATATATAAATAACAATTATTAAATATATAAATACATATTTAATTGATAGTTTTACTATTGACACATTTTTAAAACTAGAATACATAGACCAAAATAATATATTAACATTAAATAGTTTTTATATAGGTAACATGTTTCTATTATTTATTATGTTCTACTAAAATTTAAATGAATACACCATCTTACTTACAAAGGACGAATAAAAAACTAAAAATAAAAAAAAGTTAATCATAACTATATTTGCTTTACTAGTAATAATAATTTGTATAATAGTTTACTTTTTTCTCTAGCGGAGATTTGGCCTCCAGGAATATAATATAAAAGAAAAGATATGATCAAATATAAACTATACACATTGCAAACCTATTTTTAGGAATTGAGGATGGGGTGCGCCCCCTAGTTTGTCATTGCTAAGTTGAATAAGTATCGGTTTCGATAATTCGATGTTCGGTATATAGACGCAAAATATTGGCTGACAGTGAACGTGGGTAGGTAATTTTTTATCTCATTTTTATTTTTATTTTTATTGAATGGTTATATTTTGTCATTCGTTGAAACATTTTTTTTTTCACAAAGAGGAAAAATTAATATACTCATATTTGTATTTTCTATACTTTATAGAAAAGCATATTATGTACTGCTATAATTGTAATGCCTCGTGGACGAGTTTCTAAGTGAATATTTATCGGCACCTTAAGATTGAAATCAAGAGAGGGATGATAATGTTTCGATTATAACAATATTGTCAGAGAAGATCTTTCTCAAAATAATCCTAGTAATTCCAACCTTCAAAATTAAGCATCACAACTATATATGATCTTATGATGACCATTGATATCTGGCTTATGCAGAAATTTCTGACGCCAAGCCAATACTTTGAGATTTGATGATAATAGCCATATAGCCATATGCACAGCATAAATAATTAATAACGAACTAATTATGATATCAGAGTACCTAACCCCATTTTATGAAAAAAAATTAAATCATCATGGTACTCTGGGGAATACTGTTTGCGCCAAGCAATTAGCTTATCGCAGGCACGGCACTGCGCGACGGCGATCTTTCCCTGCGTATCCAAACACCACTCCGTCCATCATTTATTGTATTATTATTATTCAAAATTACTATGTTTATTTATTATCTTTGTTATTATTTTTCGTGATAATAATTATTGGTCATCTGTTACCACATCATATTATCAACTACTCGTATCATTAGTGTTATGATTATATTATTTACTGTTGCGGCCAACGCCCTTGTTTACATTTTTTTATATTGTAGTTACTGTGACCCGTCTTTACGTTTTTTGTTGGTCCCCGCTATTGCAGCGGTTTTTTTCTTTTCGTTTTGTTGGTCCCCGCTATTGCAGCGGGTTGTCGTTTGTTGTCCTATTTATTTTGTAACGTGCTAATTATTACAGTTATTAAAATTGTATTGAACATCCTCGTCTCCAGTACGCAGTCTCCCTGCAGCTGTCCCGGAATCCGGTCCCCGCGTAAGTCCGCCAGCAACGGGTCTGTTGTGTGTGAGGCCGCCAAGGTTTTCGAGATCATCGTCGTCGTCGCAGAGTCTCCCTGCAGCTGTCCCGGAATCCGGTCTCCGCGTAAGTCCGCCAGCAACGGGTCTGTTGTGTGTGAGGCCGCCAAGGTTTTCGAGATCATCGTCGTCGTCGCAGTAGTCAGCTCAAGCCGCCAGCTGTATATATATATATTATGTGTATATATATATATACCTAGTATAATTTAGTCAGTAAGCTCCCCACTATTATAATTGTACCCTGTGGTCATTGCACCAAACCGAATCGACCACAGGGCCCCTGACCCCCATAAATAACCTGTATTGTCCTGATTCCCATGTACTACCTCCCGTCCACGAAATAGAGTACGTCGTCGTGAAAACGTTAGCCTAACGTCGCTTTGGTCAGGTGTAGATTGGGTTGCCTACTCAGAATAGTAGTAGGCGTTCTCTGACGGTTCTCACCCTTTGGTCTCTCTCTCTCGGTTTGCCCCGAGTGGTCCATTTCTGGGCGCATTCAAATACAAATATAAGTGTACCAAAGTTACCCCGCGAAATCAAAGTTACCCCATCCTACGGTACATATTATAAAATAGTTAAGTCTTTTTTAATAGTTTTACTGCTTCAGGTAGTTGTTTTTTCGATCGATGTTCCATTTTTGGTCGACGGGATAAAACTTTTCCTAAAAATATAATATAAAAAAAGGAAGATAAGTAAATTATTAGTATATTAGTTACACACCAACCTACCTGTATTTACTTTATACATTTATTGGTTATACAATGAATTATGATCTACTAATTTAATATTATATATTATTATAATAATTATAAAAAACTCATTCTATAAGTTTGCCTTGGATAATATTATTATTTCCGAAGTGCCATAGAGAACAGCGTATTTGAATTAGAGTACTGCTGACAGTTTCGCATATAGGATATTATATCCTCCCTATTTACGCCACTGACAGCAGGTTTGATTGCAAGTGGAGATTAGTTACTTCTTCAGATATTATTATAAAATACTAAAATAGTTATTGTATTTACAAATTAAATGAAATTTAAAATAAAACAAAAATGCCATTATGGAGATCTTACGTTCTAAACAGGTTTGACGATCGATTCATTACAAAATATAAACGACTAAAACCAATAGGCATTAATTTACCTTTTAACAGATTATTGGTCAATTTCGCAAACGGCTCATAAACAATCAAATATAAGACGATGGCCGCCATATAACACATGAATAAATCATAAAGATAAGCTTCAAACTGTAAAATAGTTAAATGAAAAATTATATTAAGTTTAGTATTAATAATAATATTATATTAATAGTTATCAGTTTTCAATGGAACACCTGAAAATTAAAATAAATATTTTGATTTTTATAATGGACATTATGTGACATATACTGATACAAATACCCAATACCCATAGACCTTATACTATTAGACAAGAAATTATTAGTGTAAGGAAAACGTGGAGATATAGAGGCTCGTTCATTAAAGGGCCATCACGTGACCTATTTTTTTGCTCAAAATCATGCCATACAGAAAAATCCCTCACGCCTCGTAGAGTGATCCGATTACCATAGTTTTATTTCCTTAAAAGACAAACTCTTCTCTGAGGGCGCATTGGACTTGGATTTTCAAAATTCGATTTCTAAATCATAAAATACGATTTTGAATATGACCAATTTTGAATTTTCACATGATTTTGTTCTTTTTATTATGTATATTTTATGCAACGAAATTAAAATTGAAGTCCAATGCGCCCTGTGAAAAATTCTCCTCTTTCTAACAAAAAAAAAATAATCAAATCAGACCACTCTACGATGTGTGAGAGATCATTGACGACTAACACAAAATGCTATGGGCGGCAACGAAATTGCATATTGCCTAAGTATTACCCCTTATTAAAGACACTCGAGCAGGCCCCTTAATCGTTTACAGATTACTCATGTTCATGGGAGAGCGTTGTAGTAGTGCAGTACGGTATAAGCACGGCTGGGAAAGTTAAAGTTTTTCTTTAACTCGATAAGTTAAATTATTTTAAAATAATTAAGTTAAGTTAAGTTAAAAGTTACTCTTATTTTTTTATCGTTAACTCGTTAAGAAAAAGTTAACTTTGAAAGAAAAGTAACTTAACTTAGTGTAAAGTTAAAATTTGCTAATTTTCAAAAATAAAAAATTCCAGACACATAATATGGTTTATTAGATAATTTTTCTTTACGTCCAAGAAAATTACTGGGGAAATTAAAAATGAAAAATCAAAGTAAAAACACATTCACAAATTTGCATTATTCGTCGGACGAAAATTAATTTAATTTAGATATTTTTGAAATAAAATTAACTTGAAGTTAACACGTTAATCCTGAAAAAAGGTAACTTATTAAGTTAAAAGTCAACTTGAAAAAAAAAGTAACAAGTTAATTAACTTAACGTTTTAATTAATTTCAATTTTTAACTCGTTAATGCCCAGCCTTGGGTATAAGATATATATATAGATTGTATTGTATTTTATGGTCAAGACGGGCTAAATCACAGGCTAATGCTGTGGTTATACCAACACAGTTATTTTCTATTAGTATGAGTTCTTATGTACATATAAGCGTATAATTTATTAGTGTCTTACATACACAGGCACGTAGCCAGGAGGGGCCTGGGTGGGCCAGGCCCACCCTAAATATACTCTGGCCCAGGGCCGGCCCCCCCAAATTCAAAATATAATTATTTTTACCAATTATCAAAAATGTGATCATGCACATTGAGAGAAATCTATTTTGATTACTATTAGGTAATACAATTATTATTGTAATAATTTAATTTTTATATTCTTGGAACCGTGGATAACTTTATCTGAAAAAAATACAATATAATAGGGTCTTGATATCCTTTTTAAAAACAATAATATATTAGCCGCAGTTATAAGTCTATGCTAAGTTAGCTTGCGAAAGAACTTTTTCATGTCTGAGACGACTGAAAACCTTTCTTGACTGTACATACCGCATTTCTTGAAGACACATGAACGGGTAACCTCTGCGAACTCTGAGATGTTCCCATAACAGTGAGATTCACCAACAAAATGGGGTATGAGAGTTTTCCCATGATTGCAACAAATCTACTGTGAAACAAATTTTCAAGTAAACCTGTAAAAACATTCGAAGTTGTGATATATTAATACTGATAAAATACGATTGAGAACGGCATATATTTTACATTAACGCTCAATTTTTGTTCTCAAATACGGCAAATTAAATCGAACCATAATTTGAGCACTATTATTAGGAACACTCGGAATGTCTGGGACATCTTAAAAGCACGATTTTACTCACCGTAGCCTGACGTGAAATAACTCATGGGCATCCATATACCCAGTACAGGAAACGTACAATGAGAGATAGTTGAGTACAAGGCATGTTCCAATGGATAATAAGGTCTATTTCTCTCATAGAATACAGTGCCGTAAAACTGAAGCAAAAAAAAAAACATGCAATTGGCCAATGTTCCTCCGTGAACCACCGTCTGTATACACGACACACAAATAAAACATCAATATAGGTATCATTATATATAAGTAAAAACGATTACATTTGCCAATAAATGTTTGTAAAATATATGATATAATTCTCCAGGCGCGTATACAGGGGGGGGGCGACCCCTCCCCTCCGAAAATTATAAGTTGTGTACTTTATTTATATATATTGATTTTGACCCCCCCACGAATTTTGTATTTGTGTACGCACCTGTCATTCTCTAGATATACAAATAATTACTTGTGAAAATTTCACTTTTTTTTCCTTCAGTCTTTCCACTACAAAGCTCATGGCTAAGCCTCCAAAGAATGGTGTGGCCCGCATGTAACTTGCTCGGTACGAATCGTTCAACAAAAAAACATTTCTCATGAACAATAGGCTTCTATAAACAATATGATAATTATATCCGGATTATTATATTATACAGTTTTATAATTCAATAATAATATAAGCTGTTGCTTAAAACCAAAGACTGTGGTTGAAAATTAGGTTTTACCATTTTTCGATATTTCGCAATATAAGATGCATCTGCTGCATTGTACTTGCGTAACTTATACTGGGTTGCTTAAACAATCACTAAACATTTAATGAATCAATACACAGTTTTCGACAAAGCTAATTTTGCGATTCTGTATTGTAATTCAAAAAGAAATAGTTGTAATCAGTATTTTAAGGACATGATACAATTTTCAAAATAATTTGCCTTTTTTCAAGCTATTCATATTTCATAGATTCATAGACCCAAGAGACATTATGTAATTTTTTTATTCGTTTTACCGAATTCTTGAAATTGTATACAAGGTTCTTTATAAGGTGTTCTAAGTGTAATAAAAAAAAAAACCCCAAATACTAGTCTGTAACATTATTTTTTATAAGTGTTCAAATTTTCAAATAATTCTTCAAAACTACTAAAATTTGTAAAATATTTGTTAAAATTACACAAGTTTTTGTTCTTACTGTAACAAATTTTTTATTTCAATTAATTGGTTAAAAACATATTTAGTGAATTAACTTGAAATAAACGACTAATATTTAAATTATAATCTTCAAAAATACTTTTAGGTTATAGGTATGTTACTTGTAGTAATAATAATAATAATAATAATAGTCGTTTCACTCATTATAGTGAATGAAAACTTTATGACTATATTATACATAAAAATGTTGACGTTCAAATGTATAAGTGGAAAACAAATTCAGAATAATCGATAGACCAGAATTGAGAACATGTTAAATCAATCTCAGTTATCCGATGCACTACTTGTGCGTAATTGGAGCAACTATGGGGGGGGGGGGTTTCTTTGGGTACTGAGCACCCCCTAAGTCAAAATTAGCACCCCCTAAAAAATCGTTCATTGTTAGGTCTCACTGAATAACAAAAAAACCTGGAGCTTAAGCACTCCCTAGTTCAAATGTCTAGTTGCGCCAATTTTGTGGGTCCAAATTATCTTTCAATTATTAAAATACTTAACATACGGTAAAGGAAACTTATCAATTCCATCTCTTTTCGTCCAAAGCGTGATTATGAACGGCAAGGATATCGACAAACCAATTATTGTGCCAAGCAATACGATTCCATATTTTGTGTTTTTCGTGTAAACATAAACGACAATAACTCCAATTATGAAAAACTGGACATCACACGATAAGTACCAGCTCACTAAGAGGCACTGGAACAGAAATAAATAGAGATTAATTCATACAATTATGTCAGTAATCGACAAATATTGGCATCAAGACAAAATTATATCTGACGTTGGTTGGATGAATGTTAGTTTCAAAAATGAATTTTGGTTAAGTTACAAGTTTCGTAGCCCGTAAGATTACAATTGCGCATATTTAAGTCTTAGCTATACGTACCCGTAGTCTGCGGTTCTTAAATCTTAATACCATGACAAATTAGATGTGGGTATTTCATAACAGTATTCTGATACAAAATACAAATACGCCTCTTTTTACTTAGCCTTTATCGTAGTTCTAAACTTCTTATTGGCTATCAAATATCAATCATACGTATATAACATAAATCAAAATCAACCAAAGAGAATTGAAGAACTACGACATGCCTACAACTGTGATGATATATATCTAATTATTCATTCTGAATGATATATAATAATATAAAACGTTTCTTGTATAAATATGAATTATCGTGTATTAATGAACTATTGTGGATTAAAAATTAAAATACATCGTATACTACATTATTACCTGATATTTGACTTCAATGAAATTACTTATGAACAACAGGTTGGTCCACCAATAGTTCTTACATATCTCGGCTTCTTCCCACGACTTAAGTGGCCACAGCGGACCGTCTCCGATGTGGGGTACAATATGCGCCGTGATTGCCATCATCGCACAGTAAGCCGGTAACAATCTATAAAACGAAATTAGAACTGAATAAACGACAGAGTAATGTTGTGTCATCGATGGGGTATTATTCATGTTGAATATAATATCAAATATAACACGTATGTTGATTCTTATAACATATTTATAATAGTTAAAATTGACGGAAGTTGTTTGAATAAAATATAAAAAGCGTTTATATTATTATACCTTATTATTCGCTCGATGATTGGCATCGAGAGTATCTTCCAAACTGATTCATCCTTTTTTTTTCGAAATTCTTTAGAAAGATTATTGTACATGATGAAACCACTTATGAAAAAAAATGGGTCAACGGCGTTCATACCAGTCACTATAAAAGCTGGTCCGTTGAGGTATATCTGTGATTGTTAACATAATTTAATTAATTATAATATACATTTATATAAACAGGATAAAATTGTATTATTAATAATTTTAATTAAATGTATCTATGTACAATATCAAATTGAACAAGGCGTATAAAACAACGTAACCTAACACTTGTCAGTATCTACTGCTATAGCGTTGGTCAAATAAAGCCAGGGGTAATATGGATATAATATTATATATTGATTGTTATAAATAATAAGGGTAAGTAAAAAAACTAAATTACTAACACCTTAGTGTCCATCTTATTGTTCTTAAGTTCTACTTTCTAGTCCCTAAAATATCACATATTATGCCTGATATAGTTACTTTAGTTATGTGAATAAAGTAGCTATGTATTAAAATTAATATTGTTTTAAACTTTACTATCTTTTATTATAACTCATAAGGTAACACTTTTAATAATATAACTTAGTCATTAATATTAATATATCATCTTTAATACTATATTATAATTAATTATGAAAAATACATTATTGTCAATTGCCATGCACACATGCTTGTCCTGAACTCAGTTATCTCTCTGTTAATATTGTGTTATAGTTCACATAATATGATAAAATATCTTCTATAGTTTGCCTACAGTGTTTTGTTTCCATTTCCGCATCATATTATTTCAATTAGGGCGTATCTATAATTATACTCTATAATTTCCTCTATGGCATATAATATAATACCATACAAGGTATTATATTATAATATTCTTAAATATATTTCTCAACTTACATTTTCCATAAACTTTGGATTACTTATAGGATTCGAAAACAAAGCAAACAATTTATGTCCATATAGAACAAAAACCATCGTCACAACTTTGAAGGTAGAAAAAAAATTTATTTTATCGTGTTTGTTGAATTTCAATAATGTTTTGATTGACTCAATAAATGAAAACTCGTAGAGAAATGTACTAGGCACTTCACCTAAATGTGGAGTTATGATTGTTAAATAATATGTTACACAAGGATGTAATTTTAATTTTTTACACATTCAAAATATTAAATTGTGAGTACAATTATATGTTTAGATAGGTACAAGTATTCGTTTAATGCTCACCGTTTTCGTTTGTGTTTTGTTGGTATGATATTCTTATAAAATGGTGTAACGTCGCACAGCAACAGATCATAAAGAGCAGAAAAAATATCCACCTATAAAATAAAATTGTATAATTATAATTTATGATATTATGAAGATTAATATAATATTGTTAAATATTTTATTTATAACAAGTATTTTCAAAAACGTATACCAATGTCCTATATGTTCAATTGCGGCTTAAGACTACTTTTTGCACTTAATATAAGGATATTAACTTGGAGTTTAATACTAATGAAGCAACTGGAAATAATAAAGTTATCGTAGTGATTGGAATATCAATTGTGTTAAAAATAATAAGGCTACTGTATAATATGATGAAAATGAAATCGTAAATTAAATTAATAATTATTTTTGTAATGTACGCAAAAACATTTCTGATAAAGTAACTGAAAATGGATTTAATGACACTGATTTCAAAAAAGTAAATAAAAATTCTTTTATTCTTGAATCTATATTTTTATTCCCATGTTCTCCTAATGAAATTATAAATTATTTAAATCATCTAAAAGATTCAACAACTTTATATGAACATATTAAGTTATCTAATAAAGATACTATAAAACATCATAATATGCAGTTAAATTTTGGAAAATATTATTCTGATAAAAAGCATGTCAAATAAAATTATTTTCGACTGATATACGAGATTAGGACAATCATTTTTCGGCTTTTCATGCGCTCCCTATGCGTCTTGAAATTTAAAAATCAGTGTGCAAAATTTATAATGCCTGATAATAATGAATTATAGGTACTCTGTTATAGTTCTGTTGTACAATTGTAAGGATGGCGAAATAATAATCACATTACTTACCAAGTTACGTAATACGGCGTGTCGTAGGGATACATATCTTCGCGGACCCTGCACTTTATCGGGTCTACTCTGACGACGGTTTTGAACTGCTCAGGGGAAAACGCCTCGTCAAATTCTCTTTGTAGGGATGTTTGTAAGTCTAACGCTGAACACTTGTCCGGTATGCAAATTCCCAAATGAAAAAGGTTTCGTGGCACCTGGTCCTGGTAATCGGCCCACTGAAATGACATAACATATATTATATGGATTAGATTATATATAAAAGTCTAAAATATTTATAGTTACTGCTTACTGAACTATAAGAATTGACTAAGATAGGTATAAGGTATCTTAAAATCATGTTTATACATTAATCATATTATCATATTATTTTACATATTGTCTGTAGGTCAGGTAACCTAACCATTATATGTTTACAGTTATAAGAGTGAGCTGCAGAACAAAGAATAGCGTATACATTGGACGCATTTAGACCATAGCGTATACCTATTATGCATTTTTACTAGAATATTATTTAGTTGTAAGTTCAAAAATTTGAAGTATCAAATTTTAGTGTGACCCACCTAGTAATTAAAACTAAAACTGGAGAAGGGGTATGTTAAATTTATATATTTGTATAGAATAGGCAGATAAGTCGTAATTCACCCCAAGTATGGTCCTCCATGCATGGTTGTTACCGAAATCGTCTAAATCTTCCGTTCTTTTGAAACTGTAATCTCTTCCTGCAGGTGGAATTACTTTTATTTCAGACAGACAATACTGTCCTTTCAATGGATAACGTATGTCCACACATTCGTCATATACTCCCATTTGATATGTGTTCCCCGAAAGTAAACCGACTGGATATCGGTTCCAAGATTCTTGCACTGAAAAATAATTAGTTTTTAATGTTTTTATTATAGTAGACACATTAAGATTATAATTTATAATGAAATAAAAGTTATTTCATAACATTTTTACCTATAAAATACCTATAAAATATATGCCTATAATAATTTGTAAGTGATTAAAAATGTATACATTTTAAATTCCCTTTTTTTTTTGCATATTTTGTTGTTTTTATTTCATATTTAGGGATATTTAAGGAAATATAATAGCGCATATTTATGCAATTTTAAGTGCTATAAAATCCCATCCCTGATTATTGTTATCTGCGAGTTTTACATTATAATTAATAGTAGGTATATGGTAATAATTATATTATATGATTAATGAGAATAGCAATGAATGTATATATTATTTTTAAAATTAATATATCTGATTTTTATGATGTTACACATTTTTAACTATATTTAAAAACGTTCATTTTAATGATAATATGTAGAAGTTGTAAAAGACGGAAATAATTTGAAAATAAATATACCTAATATAATATTATAAAAATCACTCACTTCTGACCGCCCAACTGGTGTGATTGCTCAAATGTTCCTCGTACAAGGCGGATTGAAGGCGGCAAGCCGTGCCTTCCGTCCGCCGCAAGGTAAAGTTGGCCAGCGCCCGGTAAAATAGATCGGACAACCAAAGACCGGGTATTTGGTCAGTGGCAGCATCCCGCTGCAAAATGTGGTCACCGATGTCAGCTCCTGCACCGTCGGCCGTCTGCAATAAAAGGCTCAGTAACACCGACGCAAACAAAGCAATCGTCAGTAGCGGCCGTGACATAATAATATAATGGATTTGTATTGAATACTATTATATTATTATTATTATTATTGTCTTCTTTAAAGTAATATTTTTGTTTAGTTTAAGTTTAGTTATTATTGTTAGCGTGACACCACAGATGGTTGTTAATAATCGGAGAACATATCACGCATTCGCTCGGGGTTGATGTTCACAGTATATGAGTAAAATACATTTAAACAGTTTATATTATTCAAGGTTATGTAATATATATTATATAATCACCTTGTATATTATGACCACAATCGCTGAATAATAATTGTTTAATTGTTTAATCTCTTACCTACGAAAAATATATGCATTGTGATGTGAATATGTAATGTATTATGGTAATTTTTAATATAAATGTTTTTATGAGTATTTCACATCAGATTTATCTGACCTAACCTTTGGTAATATCCACGAGTAATTAATATTCGTACCTTCTAATTGAACTATAAAATGATTTATAATTTCAATTATTTATTTTAATTTAAATACGATGTGTTTATTTTGAGTTGACTTTCCTTCGATATTATATGTATAATATTGTACCTATTTGTATAACGATTACAATATTGCAGTCTTAAAATTACCGTACTATAGACAATATTACTTAAATTTAATATACTTAGAATTTATTCATAATATCACATTTTTAATAGTGCTTTAAGATCTTATATTTTTTTTTACTTAGTTTTTTTTTATACGTAGTTTACGAAGGGGTTTTGTAGATTATATTATAAAAAATTAATAAAAATGGTAATGCTGCAGTAAATATATACAAACCTTTCTTGTTTAATATTTATCGCTTCCGCGAGCTATCAATCACTAAATGGTTTAGTCTTAATCGATATTATGTTTTTTAGATTACCGAAAACTTGTCAATATATTATAAATATTATGTGTGGCATGACATGTGATTTGCTGATTTTCCGAATATAAAAAAAATATTATTATACCTACCTGCATGTTATATTATAACAGTGAGGCCGACCTCTCAAATATTGTGCTTTAGCCCTTGAGTATAATTTATACAAAATACATAATATAATTATAAACACTACAACGATGAGTGTGACACGGTACGCAGCGGCAACCAGTACAAAGTACAGGTACCGCATCGGCCGGTCTACGCTTCTGTCAACCGCCACCACGGGCTATAGCGCGACATCGCCAACTCTCCCACCACGCCACAAAGGCACAAGGCGGGACGGGAAAGCAAGTCGCGCAAGACGAGTACCGGCGTCCGGCCGCCGGTAGCTCGTTCTCTCGAGTCTCGACCACCAGGCACCAAGGTTCACCAACAACGACGTCGCCGACAACGCGACCCGCCGCAAATTCAACGCGACCACGTGACGACCGTTTGTGTGAAGTGCTGAATATGGCCAAGGCTTTAAAAGAAAAGTTGATGATTAGGTTTGACAGAATTTAAGACAATTTACTCAATGCTCAAGCTATACAATTCTAGATCCTAGATTCAAGAAACATGGATTTATTAATGAGGACAAATATAATAGGAGTATATCCCAACTTCGTAATAAATTACAAAGCAGCATAAGAACAGAGCAGTTGGATTTACCTCAAACCAATCATCTTATTCAGCACCTCAGTATTCCAACTCGGCAATCTGGGGAGATTTTGACAAGTCTGTGGTTAATGCTATCGGTGGAAATAATTCTACAGCAGCAGGCATAATTGAGCTAGACAAATATTTGAATGAACAAATTATCAGTAGACATGAAAATCCACTACTCTGGTGGTCAGAGCGACAAAAAGTTTACCCACGACTCTATGAAATAGACAATAGTTAAAACTCGTCTTTGTATCATAGCCACATCCGTTCCATGTGAAAGGTTATTTTCAAAGGCAGGACAGGTCATTACAGACCGTAGAAATAGGCTTGAATCAAAAAAAATATCGAAGATTTTGTTTTTAAACCATAATATGTAATTTTCAACATATTACATATTATTATTATTATTATTACACATAATATAATTTTTTTTATTAATTATGAAGAAAATGTTAAAATGTAAAATGACCAAAAATTAAACGTCAATCAAGTAATTTAAAACTAAGCAAAATAAATATTTAACTGTTTATTTTTACCATGAGGTATTTTAATTTTTAGATAAATAAATCAAATTAAAATTATTATATTATACCTATTACTATATCAATCATGTTATACAGTACAAAAATAATTTATATTACCTGTATGAATTTTAAAAATTATTTATTATAATATCAATGCTTAAGGCACAATGTATATTTAATAAATTATAACTTACCTACCTGTTAGATGTTACATCCAAATTTCAATCAATTGTATTTTATTACTTATTAGTTATTACCACAGTATATATTTAATATTTTAACGTATTCTGTGTTATTACTTATTACAAAGCTTTTAAGGCTTAATAGGACAAGTATCCACGATCACGAGTAGGTAATATCTACTTATAAAGTAATGGTAAATCCTGAGGTAGGTACCTATAAAGATATTAGATAATATAATAATGTTAATGTTTGATTAACTGATTATCGTTTATTAAAGTTGTGTGTGTACGTGTGTTATTATATTATTGTGTCATGGTCATAGACATAAATACAACAACAAAGATAGAAAATTGGAATTCACCGAAGGTAAATAAATAATAATAATATGTAAAATGTTTTATCAAAATCCTCATGGCTGGTCATGATATGAAGCTTGTATTATACTATTATTTGATATAATATAATCAATTATCATTATTGTTTTTGTGATCACGGACAAGACAATAGATAAACTAAATCGCGGTTTAAAAATATCATAGAGTGAAATGTGATTACCGATTACCTAATGAGTTCGGATCACTCATTATTAAGAATTTTGAGTTGGTAGCAGTGCAATCCAAACGAGAACGAAACTGAACGAATGAACGAACGAACGACTTTTTATTATTTCACGATCCGGATTGTTTCGTTCACAAGTTTGACCCGTAAACCCGTTCAATTTGATCCGTTCGTTCGCGAACGACACATCTCTATTCCGACATTTTATATTGTATCTATTGTGTCATCATCACCGTTATAAGTACTATCAATATACGTTCCACGAGGACCTCTTAAGAACCCTGGGTGTATATTCTATTCTTACCGTACCTATAAGCGCCACTCACCGCGCGACACGACCGCTCACTGCGAACACCAGACCACCATCGCCGGAGCCGCGTCAAATTGCCTCCCCGGCGGGGAATCGAACCCCGGTCTCCCGCGTGACAGGCGGGGACACTTACCACTATACTACCGTAGCCGCGTCAAGTGTTTGCATAGTGTTTTATTTTTTCTTACATTTTCTTTCTCGAGGAATTTGAAACTAAGCGATTTATATTTTATTCTTTAGCTTAATATATTTGCCATCGTTTTATGTCACAATTTTTTTATTTATTGAATATAGATTTTTGATTTTTGATCTGAAGCAGTAGATTATTATAAACCTATTTATAAAAACAACCTTTTGACTCATACATTATAACATGTATTTGTGGATATTAGTATATTTACACTGCATATAGTGATTTAAACATATTTTTCCAATTTAGAATCATAATTTTTCAATATAAATTGATGAGCTTATAAATTTTAGATTCTGAGCGGAGGGATGAATGTATTGATTTTACAACGGTGTGTGTGTGTGTCTTTTTTTGTTTTTATTTTTATCTGTGTACACAATAAGTAGTCGAAATAATGCTTTGATTTTCAACTTCAGTATCTTTTTTGGTAGGTAAGTGAAGTCGGTATGTCAGACGGTATGTCAGTCTAGGTATAACACATATTATATACTTATCTAAGGTATTAAAAAAAAAAATTGTACATTTGTACCTATTATAAATCATATCACAATAACCATTAGGTATTTTAAAATTGGTTATACATCAACAACAAACCGTGATTCTATAGTAGATATATAATAGTATACTTTGGAAGTTTCAATTACGAACGAATAATATTTTACAATCACAACAAAATAACTAAAATAGTTATTCTAAGTTTTTAATATATAATTTCGTCCAAATTTGAACTTAAAATGACTATAAAAATAAACTGTGCTCATGAATTTTTTAGAATTTTTTTTAACAGAATAAAATACTTACGTGGAATCTTGTTTTAAATTTTCAATCCTTCGACATAAAAGTTGAACATCTTATACATTTTTAAATACAAAATTATTATTCAATTTTAAATTTGATAAATTTTGTCAAAATTTGAACTTTAAATGCTTATAAAAAAAAATTATGCCTCTGCATATTTAATATTTTTCAACTGCTATTGTAACAATATACCAGGAGCCTTGTATTAAATTTTTACATTTTTTGGCCCAACAGATAAAACTTCATCGATATTCATAAAATAAAAAATTAATAAAATTGAAATATAAAGTTGTCCTTAAACAGCTCAAAACGAGTCAAAATATTTCGAAAATTTTATCAACTATAATTATTGATAAAATAAATATTCAGTGAAATGTTCATATTGTATCTACAGTTAATCGTTTTTGAATTACAACGAAATAAGAAAATCGCTACATGAAAAATCGAATGAATATCCAATGTTGTAAAAATTTGAATTTCAAATGCTCATAAAAATTTAATTTGACTTTCTTATACAATTTTTTTTTTTGATAAAGGTAGACAAACTTATGAATAATCTTGTATTACATTTTCAAATCTTAGAATTAAAAAGTAAAATTTTTATGAATTCTTAACTCAAAATAATTTGCTAATTTTTGTGAATTTCCTTATTTTGCCAATTTTTGAACTTTAAGTGCTTATAAAAAAAAAAAAACTGTGACTAAGGATTTTTAATATTTTTCAAATGTCATTATAACAATATAGTAGGACCCTTGTATTACATTTTCAAGTATTTTTATTTTTTACTCAACAAATAAAGTTTTATTGACATTCATGAAAAACAAACTAATAAAATGGAAAACTGAAAGTGTGACTAAACAGTTCAAAACATATAAAAACATTTTGAATATATTATCATGTATAGAAAATGAAAAAATATAAACAACCAGTGAAAACTTCACGTATTTACTGTAATTTGTTTAAGAGTTACATCAAAAACCAAAATCGTTTTTTCGAAAACAGATTTTGAGTAAAATTTCCCGTTTTTCCTTAATTTTTTTTTTTGTTTTTTAAGGGGCTTTTGATAACTACAGTGAAATTTTTACTTTTGACCCCCCCAAAGTACCAACTAGATACTGTTAAAGAAAATCTAAGAATTTTTACTGTCCTAAAATGTGATGACAGACACAAAAAAAAAAATAAAAAAAATAACACACACAATCGTTTCACTTAGAATTTAAAATTAAGAATCTAAAATTGGGTTTCGACAAAATCTATTATATTTTTGGTGTAACTCTTAAAAAGTGTAGGTTAGATAATACCTTACCATATTATATACATGCAATTTTCACTAAATGTTTATATTGGGAATTTCTATGCACCATACAATTTTCAAAATATTGACACTCGTTTTGATATATTTATTGGAGTAAGCAAATGTTTAGTTCTATTATTTTTATTTAAAATTAATATCGATAAAAAAATGTGGGACAACTATTCAGGCCGAGAAAATTATTTTTATCCAGGCCACTCCAAATTTCATAATTTGTATTGACATTTTATTATATCTATTTGTGTATTGAATTCTGTATGTAATTGTATATAAATAACAAATATTAAAATATATAAATACATATTTAATTGATAATTAAAACTATTGACACATTTTAGATTCTGAGTGTATTCTATAAATATCAATTAAGTTTTATCTGATGGGACAAAAATTTTAAAAATTTAATACAAGGCTCCTGATATATTGTTACAATATCAGTTCAAAAACATTGAAAATACATAGGCACAATTTTTTTTAAAAGCATTTAAAGTTGAAATTTTGACAAAATGTATCAAAATCTCGAAAATTATCAATCATTGTAATTAATAAATTATAAAATGTTCAGTTTTTATAGCTAAGGATTACAAATTTAAAACAAAGGTTCTCATAAATAGGTCACACTGTAACCAAAAAATCTAAAAAATATATGAACACAGTTATTTTTTACAGACATTTTAAATTCAAATTGGACGAAATTGCATATTAAAAAACCTAGAATAACTATTTTAGTTATTTTGTGGTGATTGAATAATATTATTTGTGGGTACTTGAAACTTCTAAAGTGTACTATTATATAACTATGATATTATCACGGTTTTTGTTGATGTATAGTGAGTTATAAGTACCTAATGGATATTGGGATATGATTAATTTGGAATTTATTATAGGTACCTATTATGGGTCAATTTTTTGTTTAATATCATAGATATGTATATAATATGTCTTATACCTAGACTGACATACAGTCTCCGCTCAGAATCGTTTTTTCTTATACAATGATATTATATCGTTGAATTCAAATTTAATATCATCCATTATACAGTGACCCACTTGTAACCTACTGTATAGCAGAGCGACACCCACTTGCCCACCTTTTTAAAACTAGAATACACAGACCAAAATAATATATTAACCTTAAATAGTTTTTATATAGGTAACATGTTTAAATTATTTATTATGTTCTATTAAAATTTAAATGAATACACCAACTTACATACAAACTACAAATAAAAAACTAAAAAACTAAAAATAAAAAAAAGTTAATCATAACTATATTTGCTTTACTTGTAATAATAATTTGTTTAACAGTTTACTTTTTTTCCAGGAATATAATATAAAATAAAAGATATGATCAAATATATACTATGTACATTGCAAACCTATTTTTAGGAATTGAGGATGGGGTGCGCCTCCCAGTTTGTCATTGTTAAGTTGAATAAGTATCGGTTTCGATAATTCGATGTTCAGTATATAGACACACAATATTGGCTGACAGTGAACGTGGGTAGGTAATTATTTTTCACATTTCTATTTTTATTTTTATTGAATGGTTATATTTTGTTATTCTTCGAAACATATTTCTTTCACAAGAGGAAAAATTAATATACTCATATTTGTATTTTCTATACTTTATAGAAAAGCATTATATTATGTACTGCTATAGTTGTAATGCCTCGTGGACAAGTTTCTAAGTGAATATTTATCGACACCTCAAGATTGAAATCAAGAGAGGGATGATAATGTTTCGATTATAACAATATTGTCAGAGAAGATCTTTCTCAAAATAATCCTAGTAATTCCAACTCTCAAAATTAGGCATCTCATTAGAAATTTCTGACGCCAACCCAATACTTCGAGATTTGATGATAGCCATATACACAGCATAAATAATAAATAACGAATTAATTATGATATCAGAGTATCTACCACCATTTTATGAAAAAAAATTAAATCACCATGGTACTCTGGGGAATAAAAATACAAGTGTACCAAAGTTACCCCGTGAAATTAAAGTTACCCCATCCTACGGTAATATACGGTAAATATTATAAAATAGTTAAGTATTTTTTAATAGTTTTACTGCTTCAGGTAGCTGTTTTTTCGATCGATGTTCCATTTTTGATTGACGAGATAAAACTTTTCCTAAAAATATAATATAAAAAAAGAAAGATAAGTAAATTATTATTATATTAGTTACGAACCTACCTATATTTACTCTATACATTTATTTTTTATACAATGAATTATGATTTATTAATTTAATATTATATATTCTATTCTAATTATAAAAAACTCATTCTATAAGGTTGCCTTGGATAATATTATTATTTCCAAAGTGCCATAGAGAACAGTCAATTAGAGTACTGCTGGCAGTGGCGAATATAAGATATTATATCCTCCCTATTTACGCCACTGACAGCAGGTTTGATTGCAAGTGGAGATTAGATACTTCTTCAGATATTATTTTAAAATAGTTATTGTATTTACAAATTAATTGAAATTTAAAATAAAACAAAAATTCCATTATGTAGATGTAACGTTCTAAATAGTTTTTTACCTTTTAACAGATTATTGGTCAATTTCGCAAACGGCTCATAAACAATCAAATATAAGACGATGGCCGCCATATAACACATGAATAAATCATAGAGATAAGCTTCAAACTGTAAACCAGTAAAATAAAAAATTTAATTAAGTTTAGTATTAATAATAATATTATATTATTAGTTATCAGTTTTCAATGGTACAACTGACAATTACAATAAATATTTAGCTTTTTATAATGGACATTACGGGACATATACTGATACAAATACCCAATACCCATAGACTTTATACTATTAGACAAGAAATTATTAGTGTTTGGAAAACGTGGAGATATGGAGCTTCGTTCATTAAAGGGCCTTCACGTGATCTGTATTTTTTGCTCAAAATCATGCCGTACAGAAAACGCCTTGTAGAGAGATCTGATTACCATAGTTTTTTTTTCTTGAAAGAGAAAAACCTATTACAAGGCGCATTGATCTTGGATTTTTAAAATTCTTTTTTTAAACCATAAAATACTATTTTGAATATGACAAATTTTGATATTTCACATGGTTTTATTCTTTTTATTATGTTTATTTTATGCAACGAAATTAAAATCGAAGTCCAATGCGCCCTGTGGAAAATTCAAATCTTTCTTTCTTATAACTTATTAAGTTAAAAGTCCACTTGAAAAAAAAAGTAACGAGTTAATTAGCTTAACTAAAATTAACTTAACGTTTTAACTTAATTTCAATTTTTAATTCGTTAATGCCCAGCCTTTTGTATAAGATATATATAGATTGTATATATAGGTTGTATTGTATTTTATGGTCAAGAAAGGCTAAATCACAGGCTAATGCTGTGGTTATACCTACACTGCAGTTATTGTCTCTTAGTATGTGTTCTTATGTACATGTAACCGTATAATATATTAGTGTCTTACATACCACATATCTTGACGACACATGAACGGGTAACCTCTGCGAACTCTGAGATGTTAACATAACAGTGAGGTTCACCAACACAATGGGGTATGAGAGTTTTCCTATGATTGAAACAAATCTACTGTGAAACAATTTTTCAAGTATACCTGTAAAAACATTTGGAGTTGTGATATATTAATACTGATAAAATACGATTGAGAACGGCATATATTTTACATTGACGCTCAATTTTTGTTCTCAAAATCGGAAAATTTAATTGAACAATAATTCGAGTACGATTATTAAGAAGCCTTGTCTGGGACATCTTAAGAGCACGATTTTACTCACCGTAGCCCGACGTGAAATAACTCATGGTAATCCATACAGCCAGTACTAAAAACGTACAATGACAGATGGTTGAGTGCAAGGCATGTTCCAATGGATAATAGGGTCTATTTCTCTCATAGAATACAGTGCCGTAAAACTGAAGCCAAAAAAAAACCGTGCAAAGTGCCAATGTTCCTCCGTGAACCACCGTCTGTATACACGACACACAAATAAACATCAATAGGTATCATAATAATATATAAGTAAAAACCAATACATTTGCCAATAAATGTTCGTAAAATAAATGCTATCATTCTCCAGGCGCGTATACAGGGGGGAGACCCCTCCCCTCCGAAAATTAAAAGTTGTGTACTTTATTTCTATATATTGATTATGAAACCCCCACGAATTTTTTTTTGTGTACGCACCTGCCATTATATAGATATACAAATAATTACTTGTGAAAATTTCACTTTTTTTTCCTTCAGTCTTTCCACTACAAAGCTCATGGCTAAGCCTCCAAAGAATGGTGTGGCCCGCATGTAACTTGCTCGGTACGATTCGTTCAACAAAAAAATATTTCTCATGAACAATAGGTTTCTATAAACAATATGATAATTATATCCGGATTATAATATTATACAGTTTTATAATTCAATAATAATATAAGCTGTTGCTTATAACCAAAGATTGCCGTTAAAAATTAGGTTTTACCATTTTTCAATATTTCGCATTATAAGATGCATCTGCTGCATTGTACGTGCGTAATTTATACTTATACTAGGTTGCTTAAACAGTCACAAAACATTTAATGAATCAATACACAGTTTTCGACAAAACTAATTTTTCGATTCTGTATTGTAATTAAAAAGTAATAGTTGTAATCAGTATTTTAAAGACATGATACAATTTTCAATTTAATTTGCCTATTTTTAAGCTATTTAGGTATATTTCATAGATTCGTAGACCTAAGAGACATAATGTAATTTTTTTATTCGTTTTACCAAATACTTGAAATTGTATACAAGGTTCTTGATACGGTGTTCTAAGTGTAATAAAATAAATATCAAAAGTACTAGTCTGTAACAATATTTTTTATAAGTGTTCAATTTTTCAAATAATTCTTCAAAACTACTATAAAATTTGTAAAATATTTGTTAAAAATACACAAGTTTGTGTTCTTACTGTAACTAATTTTTTATTTTAATTAATTATTTTGTTGTAATTAAAAACATATTTAGTGAATTAACTTGAAATAACCCACTAATATTTAAATTATAATCTTCAAAAATATTTGTATGTATGTTACTATTGTAGTAATAATAATTATAATAATAATAGTAATATAATATCAACGCCGTTTAGTCGTTTCACTCATTATAGTGAATGAAAACTTTATGACTATATTATACATAAAAATGTTCAAAAGTATAAGTGGATAAAGAATTCAGAATAATCGTTGGACCAGAATTGAGGACAGGTTAAATCAATCTCAGTTATCCGATGCACTACTTGTGCGTCATTGAAGCAACTAGGGGGGGGGGGTGCTTTGGGTCCTTAGCACCCCCTTAAAAATCGTTAGGTGTCATGTCTCATTGAATCACAAAAATCCCTTGAGCACCCCCTAATTCAAATGTCTAGTTGCGCCAAATTATCTTTCAATTACTAAAATACTTAACATACGGTAAAGGAAACTTATCAAATCCATCTCTTCTTGTCCAAAGCGTGATTATGAACGGCAGGGATATCGACAAACCTATTATTGTGCCAAGCAATGCGATTCCATATTTTGTGTTTTTCGTGTAAACATAAACGACAATAACTCCAATTATGAAAAACTGGATATCACACGATAAGTACCAGCTCATTATGAGGCACTGGAACAGAAATAAATAGAGATTAATCATTAATTTATACAATTATGTGTAATGCCATTCAGTTATAGACTAATATTGGCATCAAGAAAAAACTATATCAGACGTTGGTTGGATGAATGTTAGTTTCAAAAATGGATTTTGGTTAAGTTACAAGTTTCGTAGCCCGTAAGATTACGATTGCGCATATTTCAGTCATAGCCATAGGTACCCGTAGTCTGCGGTTCTTAATACCATGACAAATTAGATATAGGTATATCGTCACAGTATTCTGATACAAATACCCCGCTCTTTACACAGCGTTTATCGTAGTTCTAAACTTCTTATTGGCTATCAAATATCAATCATACGTATATAACATAAAACAAAATCAACCAACGAGAAATGATTAACTACGACATGCCTACAACTGTGATGATACCTATCTAAATTTTCATGCTGAATGATATATAATAATATAAAACGTTTCTTGTATAAATATGAATTATCGTGCATTAATGAACGATTGTGTGTAAAAATTAAAATACATCGTATATTACGTTATTACCTGATGGTTGACTTCAACGAAATTACTAATGAACAACAGGTTGGTCCACCAATAGTTCTTACATATCTCGGCTTCTTCCCACGACTTAAGTGGCCACAGCGGACCGTCTCCGAGGTGGGGTACAATATGCGCCGTGATTGCCATCATTGCACAGTAAGCCGGTAACAATCTATAAAACGAAATTAGAACTGAATATACGACATATTAATATTGTGTTATCGATGGGGTATTTATTATTCATGTTAAATATAATATCAAATATAACACGTATGCTGATTCTTATAACATATTTATAATAGTTAAAATTGACGAAAATCGTTTGCATAAAATATAAAAAGCGTTTATATTATTATACCTTATTATTCGCACAATGATTGGCATCGAGAGTGTCTTCCAAACCGATTCATCCTCTTTTTTTCGAAATTCTCTAGAATGGTTTGTGTGAATAAAGTAACCGCTTATGAAAAAAAATGGGTCAACGATGTTCATACCAGTCACTATAAAAGCTGGACCGTTGAGGTATATCTGTGATTGTTAACATAATTTCATTAATTATAATATACATTTATATAAACAGGATAAAATTGTATTGTTACTAATTTTAATTAAATGTACCTATGTAAAATTGAACTAGGCGCATAAAACAACGTAACCTCACACTTGACAGTATATACTGCTAAAGCATTGGTAAATAAAGCCAGGGCGTAATATAGATGTAATATTATATATAGATAGCTATAAATAATAAGGGTAAGTAAAAAAAAATTAATTACGTACGCCTTTGTGTAAAACTTATTGTTCTTACTTTCTACTTCCTAGTCAATAAAATATCACATATTGTAATGTCAATATAGAAGCCATTTATTAAAATTAATATAATTAAAATACAGTAAATATTGTATTATAGTTCACATAATATGTTAAAATATATTCTATAGTTTGCCTACAGTGTTTTGTTTCCATTTCCGTATCATTATATTATTTCAATTAGGGCGTCTCTATAATAATTATACTCGATAATATCCTCTATGCCATAGTTTGTATGGTATTATATTATAATATTCTTAAATACATTTTTCAACTTACATTTTCCATAAACTTTGGATTACTTATAGGATTCGAAAGCAAATAAAACAATTTATGTCCATACAGAACAAAAACCATCGTCATTACTTTGAAGGTAGAAAAAATATTTATTTTATCGTCTTTGTTGAATTTCAATAATGTTTTGATTGACTCAATAATTGAAAACTCGTACAGAAATGTACTAGGCACTTCACCTAAATTTGGAGTTATTATTTTAGAATAACATGTTACAGAAGGATGTAATTTTAATTTTTTACACATTCAAAATAATAAATTGTGAGTATAATATGTTTAGATAGGTACAAGTATTCGTTTAATGCTCACCGTTTTCGTTTGTGTTTTGTTGGTATGATATTCTTATAAGATGGTGTAACGTCGCACAGCAACAGATCAGAACGAGCAGAAAAAATATCCACCTAAAAAATAAAATTGTATAGTTATAATTTATGATATTATGAAGATTAATTTAATATTGTTAAATATTTTATTTATAAGAAGTATTTTCAAGAACGTATACCAATGTCCTATATATAAATAATATTCTGATGAAAAGCATGTCAAATAAAATTGTTGTGGACTGAGATATGAGATTAGGACAAACATTTTTCGGATTTTCGTGCGCTCATACTGTATATATATTGTCTTGAAATTTAAAATCAGTGTGCATAATTTATAATGCCTAATAATAATGAATTATAGGTACGCTGTAATAGTTCTGTTGTACAATTGTAAGGATGGCGAAATAATAATCACATTACTTACCAAGTTACGTAATACGGCGTGTCGTAGGGATACATATCTTCGCGGACCCTGCACTTTATCGGGTCTACTCTGACGACGGTTTTGAACTGTTCAGCGGAAAACGCCTCGTCAAATTCTCTTTGTAGGGATGTCTCTAAGTCTAACGCCGAACACCCATCCGGTATGCATATTCCCAAATGAAAAAGGTTTCGTGGCACCTGGTCCTGGTGATCGGCCCACTGAAACGACATAACATATATTATATAAATTAGATTATATATAAAAGCCTAAAATATTTATAGTTACTGCTTATTGAACCATAAGAATTGACTAAGATATTTGATAGGTATCTTAAAATCATGTTTATACATTAATCGTATTATCATATTATTATACATATTGTCTACAACAACTGTAGGTTAGGTAACCTAACCATTATATGTTTACAGTTATAAGAGTGAGCTGCAGAGGAAAGAATAGCGTATACATGGGACGCATTTGGACCAGAATATAATTTACCTAGCTGTAATTTCAAAAAATTGGAAGTATCAAAATCAACAATCACTATTTTATGTGTGACCCACCTAGTAATTAAAACTAAAACCTTAGAAGGGGTATGATAAATTTGAGTTCATAAATCATTTGCATACAAAAACTTCTGGGTGTTCAGTAAGCAGTGCAGTGTAAAAAAATGCAGATTGGAATTTCGTGTAATACCTAAATGTATAACTAATGTAAACAAGTATTGTAAAATTGTAACAAATATCTGGACAAAAAACGAGTGACAATAAATAACGATTATATGTATATTATAGGTAGATAAGGCGTAATTCACCCCAAGTATGGTTTTCCACGCATGGTTGTTACCGAAATCGTCTAAATCTTCCGTTCTATTGAAGCTGTAATCTCTTCCTGCAGGTGGAATTACTTTTATTTCAGACAAACAATACTGTCCTTTCAATGGATAACGTATGTCCACACATTCGTCATAAACTCCCATTTGATATGTGTTCCCCGAAAGTAAACCGACTGGATATCGGTTCCAAGATTCTTGCACTGAAAAATAATGGGTTTTTAATGTTTTTATCATAGTAGACACATTAAGATTATAATTTATAATGAAATAAAAGTTATTTCATAACATTTTTACCTATAAAATACCTATAAAATATATGCCTATAATAATTTGTAAGTGATTAAAAATGTATTAATTAATAGATTTCCTTTTTTTTTTTTTTTGCACATGTTTGTTGAATTTTAAGTGCTATAAAATCTCAACCCTGATTATTGTTATCTGCGACTTGCGAGTTATACATTATAATTAATAGTATATGATAATAATTATGTTATATGATTAAAGATTATAGCAATGGATGTATCAAGGAATTTTAAAATTAATATGTCCGATTTTTATGATGTAAAACATTTTGAACTGTATTTAATAACGTACATTATAATGATATTATGTAAAGGTGTAAAACACGGAAATAATTTGAAAATAAATATACCTAATATAATACTCGTATAAAAATCACTCACTTCTGACCGCCCAACTGGTGTGATTGCTCAAATGTTTCTCGTACAAGGCGGATTGGCGGCGGCAAACTGCGCCTTCCACCCGCTCCAAGGTGAAGTTGGCCAGCGCCCGGTAAAACAGATCGGACAACCAAAGACCGGGTATTTGATCAGTGGCGGCATCCTGCTGCAAAATGTGGTCCCCGATGTCAGCTCCCGCACCGTCGGCCGTCTGCAATAAAAGGCTCAGTAACACCGACGCAAACAAAGCAATCATCAGTAGCGGCCGTGACATAATAATATAATGGATTTATATTGAATACTATTATATTATTATTATTATTGTCTTCGTTAAAGTAATATTTTTGTACGGAAAAACAAAACACTCTACGGAATGATCTGGGAAAAAAATCAAGTTTATATTTTACACACAAATATATTTAATATTATGACTACACATCATAGTACATTTTTCACAAGTTTAGTTATTATTGTGAGCGTGACACTACAGGTGGTTGTTAATAATCGGAGAACATATCGCGCATTCGCTCGGGGTTGATGTTCACAGTATATGAGTAAAATACATTTAAACTGTGTATCTATATTATTCAAGGTTATGCAAAATATTTATAATCACCTTGTATATTATTCCCACAATCGCTGAATAATAATTGTGTAATATCTCTTACTTACGAACAATATACGTATTGTGATGTAAATATGTAATGCATTATTGTAATTTTTAATATAAATGTTCTTTATGAGTATTTCACATCAGATTTACCTGACCTAACCTTTGGTAATATCCACGAGTAATTTATATTCGCACCTTCTAATTGAACTCTAAAATAAATTATAATTTCAATCGATTAAATACGATGTGTTTATTTTGAGTTGACTTTCCTTCGGTATTATATGTATAAATGTATAATATTGTACCTATTATGTATAACGATTAAAATATTGCAGTCTTAACCCTAACCGATATTCACGTTCATAATATTGAGGGAAAGAGACTGTGTACATTTGAACTCATTATTACATCCAGTGACGCAGCCAGGATCATGAAATGGGTTGTGTTTAAGTAATAAGTACAGATTAAAGCCAAGTTTTACAGCTTTCGTATATAAATAAATTTAGTGTTCGGGACTTGACTTGTTTCAGTCAAAATGGTCAAAATATGCTTAAATCTATGCAGTTACATTTTTATATTATTTTTGAAAAATGCATAAAACATATTACAATTTGGGTAATAAAAAACTAAAAAATAAGTAGGTATATAAACATGATAAAAATAACCTATATTGTTTAATTAATTAATGGACAGAGGATACTATTGCATGTTTTGGACATGTTTAAGCTATTGTGAAATAAAACAACTTAATTTTTAAAAATACTGGCATAAAATACTAGGTTAATAAATAAGTAATAACGAATAACGTTATAAGCGAACACCGTGATAAACGAACTCGTATCTACTAATTTTCATTTCTTTGTACAATCTAGAATTTAGATGTCAATTATAGTTTCAACCAGGGCTTAAAACCGGAAACCGGTTTGTAACGAAAACCTGTAAAAAACCGTAAATTTTGAAAACCGATAACCGCTTTTAGTTTTGGACTGCTGGAAGCTGTTATTGGTTATCGGTAATCAAGGTAAATATCTAAATATTAACATCAAAGCGGTTACCTCGTATTTTCAATCCCGGTTTTATAACCAAAACCTATTCCCGACCAAAAAATTAACTTTTTTTTCGTAGAATTTAATACTTGAATTATGTCATGGTTACATTATAGATGAATTTATTTTTGCAGCTATTTTTAAATTTTTTTCCAAATTTAATTGCCATAGAGTATTGCTTATCTGTTATGAATATCACATATATATATATATATAGGTATAAGTGCATAACTATATATTATAAATACCGTCATAAACATCGTCGTCCTCGAGCGTTGATTCTTATTACGAAATAGTTGGTGGAATAGGGCTTAGTCTATTTAGTACTATTTAGTATTTAGTATTTACGATATTTTATAGTTTTATACACTGGCAAATTAAAGCATATTAAGTTTTTGGTTTTGTAATAATAATAGTTATGTTATCAACCCAAGAAAGGCCTAAATAAACTGTTCTAAAAGTATGATTAAAAAATTGAAAAAAAAGATTTTTAAAAACGGGTTTTAACCGGTAACCGATTACCAAAAAACCTTATCAACGGTTTTTAAACGACTATCGGTTATCATAGTGTTTGAAATATCTTTAAAGAAACGGTTACCGGTTAACAAAACATAAAAAAAAACGATAACCGGTTACCGGTTTTCAAAAATTTTCGACTTTTCCCGGATAAGCCGATTACCGACTTTATTGAGAACGGTTTTAAGGACTTGCTTTATGACATATCACACATTCATACCTAGGCTATTTATCTAATGTATCTTCATTTTGTTCAATCTTGTAAAAGCTGATTGGCGTTAACATCATATTATATAAAAAAAAAAAATGAAAATAAATAGTATATACTATATTGACAATATTGTAATGTGCCGGTAGCTTGGTGCCTACTATTGTAGTATAGATAATAGGCAAGTGGCTACTAGAACATTAACGTTGCAGGTAGCAGACACTTCTTTTGATGAAATAAGTAGACCGATATAGTATATTATTGTGAATTTATTAGTTTTATTTTTAATAATTTTGACAAAGTCCAAATATGACATACAGAGTGGAGTGAAGGTGCTTGCTCTAATGGGTGGTAGTACACGTCTGAATACAGGCCTATTTGGGCTCCCTTATATATGAAGTTCCCCGTGCTCCTCGCCTATAGATACTGTATCTTGGCTCTCACGGATGTGGTTTGTGTGGTTATTATTCCAGCAAACGCATTTACGATTGAATGTATCACTAAACTATGATTGTTGTTAAAATAATCATTTTACTCTTTTATATTTGAATATCGTCGTGTACAGTGTTTCTGTAAAATACTATATACGCCTATTTTTGAACCCTTTGTCCTGAGTTATTCAGTGGTTTTGTCTCATTATATTAAACAGAAAGAACCCTAACCACTTATTTTTTTAATATCTGGTTTATGCCGATCTACAGTATATTATGATTTATGTTAACTGTGTACCCGTGAAATTGGTTTCATTGTCACGTAGTAACTTGCTTACTATAATATTATTCAAACCACTTCAATTTATACAAATCAAATTTCATACAATAGTATAGATTATGCCTCTGTATCACGGATCTACTACTCCGTTTATAAAGACTATTATATGCTTTTAACTAGGTACCTAATTTTTAAATATTGATTAGAACAAAAGTTATTCCATAAGTCAGTTTTATCTGTTACACTGTGTATAAGAAACTGAATTAATAAAAATATTATATTCTCTTAGATTCGACAAAAAAAATAAAAAATATAAAAATCAGTGAAAAAATAATAGCACAATCGCCGCCGCCGTCGACGGCGTATATAATGCATCGACTTAAATAAAAGTATTTCTCGACTTACTTTCGACCGGGAGCCTGTAATCTGGCTGCTCGGAGGTCGGAATGCGTGGATGGTTTGAGGTGCCCCCACTATAAAAATTATATGATTAGTAAATAATTTGAGAAATGTACTCATGTCAGCAAATTCCCCAGCAAAAAATATTTTGAAAAAAGTTATTACGTTCCAAATTCATTTAATCAAAAAATATTAATATTTAAAAAAAATCTAAAAAATAAACTACTTGACTTGGATGAATGGTTTTTACCATCAAAATTGTTCTTATAATCAGATTCACAAATCGGCTACTTTCTATATATATCCAAAAAAATTTAAATCAAATTTAAAATTTCTCTGTTTTTCTGCTGATTTTTTGAATATAAAAAAACATTATTATACCTACCTGCATATTATATTTTAGCAGTAAGGCTGGCGTCTCAAATATTGTACCTTAACCCTTGAGTATGATTTATACAAAATACATATAAATTATAAACACTACTACGATGAGTGTTTCCATAGTGTTTATTTATTTCTTACATTTTCTTTCTCGAGAAATTTGAAACTAAGCGATTTATTCTTTAGTGTAATATATTTGCCATCGCTTTATGTCACAATTATGTTATTTGGTGAATATCGAATTTGGATTTTGGATCTGAAGCAGTATATTATAAAACTATTTATCCAAATACTTTTACTGATACATTATAACATGTATTCGTGGATATTAGTATATCTACACTGCATATAGTGATATAAATATATTTTTCCAATTGAGAATCATATATTTTTCCCTATAAATTGATGATTTGATAAATTTTAGATTCTGAGAGGAGGGATGATTGTATTGATTTTACAACGATATGCGCGTGTCTTATTTTGTTTTTATTTTATTTTTATCTGTGTATACAATAAGTATAGTCGACATAATGCTTCGATTTTCAACTTCAATATCTTTTTCGGTGGGAAAGTGAATCTAGTTTGTACATTGAGGAGGTCAAAACTTATAATTCCTATTAGTTATGCTTATAAAAAAAATTGTGCAAATGCATTTTTAATATTTTTCAACTGCTATTGTAACAATATACCAGGAGCCTTGTATTATATTTTTACACTTTTTGGCCCAACAGATAAAACTTAATCGATATTCATAAAATAAAAAAACAATTCAGGCCGGGAAAATTAATTTTATCCAGGAAAATCCAATTTTTATAATTTGCATTGAAATTTTATTATTATATATATTTATGTATTGAATTCTGTATATAAATATATATAAATAACAATTATTAAATATATAAATACATATTTAATTGATAGTTTTACTATTGACACATTTTTAAAACTAGAATACATAGACCAAAATAATATATTAACATTAAATAGTTTTTATATAGGTAACATGTTTCTATTATTTATTATGTTCTACTAAAATTTAAATGAATACACCATCTTACTTACAAAGGACGAATAAAAAACTAAAAATAAAAAAAAGTTAATCATAACTATATTTGCTTTACTAGTAATAATAATTTGTATAATAGTTTACTTTTTTCTCTAGCGGAGATTTGGCCTCCAGGAATATAATATAAAAGAAAAGATATGATCAAATATAAACTATACACATTGCAAACCTATTTTTAGGAATTGAGGATGGGGTGCGCCCCCTAGTTTGTCATTGCTAAGTTGAATAAGTATCGGTTTCGATAATTCGATGTTCGGTATATAGACGCAAAATATTGGCTGACAGTGAACGTGGGTAGGTAATTTTTTATCTCATTTTTATTTTTATTTTTATTGAATGGTTATATTTTGTCATTCGTTGAAACATTTTTTTTTCACAAAGAGGAAAAATTAATATACTCATATTTGTATTTTCTATACTTTATAGAAAAGCATATTATGTACTGCTATAATTGTAATGCCTCGTGGACGAGTTTCTAAGTGAATATTTATCGGCACCTTAAGATTGAAATCAAGAGAGGGATGATAATGTTTCGATTATAACAATATTGTCAGAGAAGATCTTTCTCAAAATAATCCTAGTAATTCCAACCTTCAAAATTAAGCATCACAACTATATATGATCTTATGATGACCATTGATATCTGGCTTATGCAGAAATTTCTGACGCCAAGCCAATACTTTGAGATTTGATGATAATAGCCATATAGCCATATGCACAGCATAAATAATTAATAACGAACTAATTATGATATCAGAGTACCTAACCCCATTTTATGAAAAAAAATTAAATCATCATGGTACTCTGGGGAATACAAATATAAGTGTACCAAAGTTACCCCGCGAAATCAAAGTTACCCCATCCCACGGTACATATTATAAAATAGTTAAGTCTTTTTTAATAGTTTTACTGCTTCAGGTAGTTGTTTTTTCGATCGATGTTCCATTTTTGGTCGACGGGATAAAACTTTTCCTAAAAATATAATATAAAAAAAGGAAGATAAGTAAATTATTAGTATATTAGTTACGCACCAACCTACCTGTATTTACTTTATACATTTATTGGTTATACAATGAATTATGATCTACTAATTTAATATTATATATTATTATAATAATTATAAAAAACTCATTCTATAAGTTTGCCTTGGATAATATTATTATTTCCGAAGTGCCATAGAGAACAGCGTATTTGAATTAGAGTACTGCTGACAGTTTCGCATATAGGATATTATATCCTCCCTATTTACGCCACTGACAGCAGGTTTGATTGCAAGTGGAGATTAGTTACTTCTTCAGATATTATTATAAAATACTAAAATAGTTATTGTATTTACAAATTAAATGAAATTTAAAATAAAACAAAAATGCCATTATGGAGATCTTACGTTCTAAACAGGTTTGACGATCGATTTATTACAAAATATAAACGACTAAAACCAATAGGCATTAATTTACCTTTTAACAGATTATTGGTCAATTTCGCAAACGGCTCATAAACAATCAAATATAAGACGATGGCCGCCATATAACACATGAATAAATCATAGAGATAAGCTTCAAACTGTAAAATAGTTAAATGAAAAATTATATTAAGTTTAGTATTAATAATAATATTATATTAATAGTTATCAGTTTTCAATGGAACACCTGAAAATTAAAATAAATATTTTGATTTTTATAATGGACATTATGTGACATATACTGATACAAATACCCAATACCCATAGACCTTATACTATTAGACAAGAAATTATTAGTGTAAGGAAAACGTGGAGATATAGAGGCTCGTTCATTAAAGGGCCATCACGTGACCTATTTTTTTGCTCAAAATCATGCCATACAGAAAAATCCCTCACGCCTCGTAGAGTGATCCGATTACCATAGTTTTATTTCCTTAAAAGACAAACTCTTCTCTGAGGGCGCATTGGACTTGGATTTTCAAAATTCGATTTCTAAATCATAAAATACGATTTTGAATATGACCAATTTTGAATTTTCACATGATTTTGTTCTTTTTATTATGTATATTTTATGCAACGAAATTAAAATTGAAGTCCAATGCGCCCTGTGAAAAATTCTCCTCTTTCTAACAAAAAAAAAATAATCAAATCAGACCACTCTACGATGTGTGAGAGATCATTGACGACTAACACAAAATGCTATGGGCGGCAACGAAATTGCATATTGCCTAAGTATTACCCCTTATTAAAGACACTCGAGCAGGCCCCTTAATCGTTTACAGATTACTCATGTTCATGGGAGAGCGTTGTAGTAGTGCAGTACGGTATAAGCACGGCTGGGAAAGTTAAAGTTTTTCTTTAACTCGATAAGTTAAATTATTTTAAAATAATTAAGTTAAGTTAAGTTAAAAGTTACTCTTATTTTTTTATCGTTAACTCGTTAAGAAAAAGTTAACTTTGAAAGAAAAGTAACTTAACTTAGTGTAAAGTTAAAATTTGCTAATTTTCAAAAATAAAAAATTCCAGACACATAATATGGTTTATTAGATAATTTTTCTTTACGTCCAAGAAAATTACTGGGGAAATTAAAAATGAAAAATCAAAGTAAAAACACATTCACAAATTTGCATTATTCGTCGGACGAAAATTAATTTAATTTAGATATTTTTGAAATAAAATTAACTTGAAGTTACACGTTAATCCTGAAAAAAGGTAACTTATTAAGTTAAAAGTCAACTTGAAAAAAAAAGTAACAAGTTAATTAACTTAACGTTTTAATTAATTTCAATTTTTAACTCGTTAATGCCCAGCCTTGGGTATAAGATATATATATAGATTGTATTGTATTTTATGGTCAAGACGGGCTAAATCACAGGCTAATGCTGTGGTTATACCAACACAGTTATTTTCTATTAGTATGAGTTCTTATGTACATATAAGCGTATAATTTATTAGTGTCTTACATAAACAGGACGAGCCAGGAGGGGCCTGGGTGGGCCAGGCCCACCCTAAATATACTCTGGCCCAGGGCCGGCCCCCCCCCCAATTCAAAATATAATTATTTTTACCAATTATCAAAAATGTGATCATGCACATTGAAGAGAAATCTAATTTTGATTACTATTAGGTAATACAATTATTATTGTAATAATTTAATTTTTATATTCTTGGACCCGTGGGAAACTTTATCTGAAAAAATACAATATAATAGGGTCTTGATATCTTTTTACAAAACAATAATATATTAGCCGCAGTTATAAGTCTATGCTAAGTTAGCTTGCGAAAGAACTTTTTCATGTCTGAGACGACTGAAAACCTTTCTTGACTGTACATACCGCATTTCTTGAAGACACATGAACGGGTAACCTCTGCGAACTCTGAGATGTTCCCATAACAGTGAGATTCACCAACAAAATGGGGTATGAGAGTTTTCCCATGATTGCAACAAATCTACTGTGAAACAAATTTTCAAGTAAACCTGTAAAAACATTCGAAGTTGTGATATATTAATACTGATAAAATACGATTGAGAACGGCATATATTTTACATTAACGCTCAATTTTTGTTCTCAAATACGGCAAATTAAATCGAACCATAATTTGAGCACTATTATTAGGAACACTCGGAATGTCTGGGACATCTTAAAAGCACGATTTTACTCACCGTAGCCTGACGTGAAATACTCATGGGCATTCCATATACCCTACAGGAAACGTACAATGAGAGATAGTTGAGTACAAGGCATGTTCCAATGGATAATAAGGTCTATTTCTCTCATAGAATACAGTGCCGTAAAACTGAAGCAAAAAAAAAAACATGCAATTGGCCAATGTTCCTCCGTGAACCACCGTCTGTATACACGACACACAAATAAAACATCAATATAGGTATCATTATATATAAGTAAAAACGATTACATTTGCCAATAAATGTTTGTAAAATATATGATATAATTCTCCAGGCGCGTATACAGGGGGGGGGCGACCCCTCCCCTCCGAAAATTATAAGTTGTGTACTTTATTTATATATATTGATTTTGACCCCCCCCACGAATTTGTATTTGTGTACGCACCTGTCATTCTCTAGATATACAAATAATTACTTGTGAAAATTTCACTTTTTTTTCCTTCAGTCTTTCCACTACAAAGCTCATGGCTAAGCCTCCAAAGAATGGTGTGGCCCGCATGTAACT
>CARXXK010001090.1:0-67638 GCA_949089665.1 Macrosiphum euphorbiae
AAATTATCGTGATATTAGTTCTAGTAACTTTTTGTGTAACAAGTACAATGCCAAGCTCAATTTTTTTCGGGAAACCGAAATTAGTGTGAACCTACTAAGTATAGAATGTATAAAAATTATTATAATTTATAATTTTTTTTAACTTACCCAAGAATGAAACGATTATGAAAAATAAAGAATCGATAATAAATTAAATTAGTTTGCTGAAAGACAAACTAAATGCAATGGAACGTTCTGCGTGAAATATACATAACGCCGATAAAAGCACTCAGTGAAGGGTATTCATTCCTTCCTAAACTGTACCTGGTACAGTGTACAATGCTATAGGTAAACATTTTTAAAAAAACAAAACCAATGATAATTTAATGAATGTTGAAACAGATGTGTATAAAAATATTTCCATATATAGAGATGACAACACAATGGTGTTACAAAGTAACAAAAATTGTGATGATAGGACAACGGAGTCTTCACGAGGAAACCTAACCTAACGCTGGTGTAGTATTAATGATCAATACTTTATTTTCATACTGTGTATCCAGAATTATATATTTTAATTACCTATAAATTATCTTATGTCAGTTGCAATACAGATACCTGCATTTCTCTAATTTGTCAGCGGCGGAGCCTGGGTTTAGGACGGGGAGTCCTCAATTGTATTTATTTATTTAAATATGTAACTGTAATTATTTAGTATTATTGATGTGAAACATTTATAGCCTCGCGTAAAACGGATTTCTTGCGTGGCGACACATGCCGTGGCGACGCGTCGCCACACTATATGATGGTATTATATATATACAGTCTATATGCAGTAGTGTGTACGGTGTGGCGACGCGTCGCCATGCGCAATCGACTGTGCGATTCTCTCCCATATTAATAATAATATTAAAATAATAATAATATAAAATAATAATATTTTTATTAGGTGAAATGTAAACTAACCTAACCGTGGATATTACGGGGGGTCGGCTTTATTCCCGGCGCTTTTTATACGAAATGTTTTGCCGATAAAGGTCGGCTGTTGTCTGTCGTCGGTATTTCGAGCCTTTAATATGTTAAATGTTCAACATGGATTTAGTAGTTCAAAATTCTATAGAAGTTCATGTCTCCCAAATATCTATTGGCGATATATTGTGTGCTTCACACGTTAAACTAGAAGATGGAAGTGAATTGATGATGATTGTTGGTATTCACAGTCATTGATTTTATTGTTATTTAAGCTTTTAGTTAGGTACATCATAGCATTCCGTAATAATTAGAACTATTCATTTTTTTTTATACCCATGTTAATATATGTATACCAAATGGTTAATGGTTTGCATAATATTTTTTTTTAGTGTGCCCACTGTACTATAGTAATGTATTAATAAATTCTCTAGTTTCAATTCCAATGTAATGTTCACCTGATACTTATATCATAAAAATATAGCTATCTATAGGTACTCTATTCCAAATAAGATAGGGAGTCGGCGGCCGAGTTGTGTGCATGGGCTTTGTTCCGTAACAGCGCCTGACGCGTCGCCGTAGTGGATGGCCAATTGGCCATATGTCTGACCGCCGCCCGATGAAAACTAGTCGCCGCCGACACCAGATCTTATTTGGAAATTGGAATAGAGTATACTGAGTATAGATGTCAGATGATATTATATATTTATATTTATATTGCAGCTATTTAAGTAATTTATTTTACTAATAGCAAAACAATGTGTTAAATTAAATTTTTCTTAAAACATTGCATTATAAAACTTCATTGTATGTATAAAATTTAATAATATAAGTAAAAGCTATCAGTCACCACGAATAATGTTTTTGAATTATAACGAAATAATGAATACCGTTAATCTTCGTTTAAACATCTAATTTCGTTCAAGTTTCAACTTAATATTACTATAAAAAAAACTGTGCTCATATATTTTTTGGTAACTGCAGTATTACCCACTTATGATAAATCTCGTTTTAAATTTCCAATCTTTAGCTATAAAAATTGAACATTTTATACATTTTTAACCAAAAAAAGATTTGCAAATGTTCGCGGTATCGACTAATTTTGTAAAAATCTGTACCTACTTAAAATGCTTAACAAAAAAAATAATCGTACATAATGTATCTTCATTATTTAAAAATTGCTATTACTACAACTTATGAGGAACCTTGTATTAATTGTTCAAGTATTTAGACCCGGTGAAAATTGACTGATTTTTTTTCAAAATTTCAAATGCCTTTAAATAGGTCAAAAAGAGTCAAAATATTTTGAACATTTTATCATTTAGGTACCTACAGATAATTATAATATTTTATTATAATCATTTTGTGAAAATTAGAAGTATGTATTCATAGTTAATTTTTGAATTACAACGAGATATCGAAAATCGTTGAAAACCGGTTTAACTAACGGTTCCACCGTAAAAAAATGAATTTCAAATTCTGATACGAAATGATTCCAGTGTTGGGAATAGATAACTATTACAAATAATAGATAGTAAAAATACTGATTACAAATTGTTTTTACAGCATAATATTACACTTAAATAATAAGATGCTCACATATTTTCAAACACGATAAAAATCAAATATTTCCAATTTGAACTATTCGAATAGAATAATATGTTTTAATATTTTTTTTTGTAGTGTCTCGTACATAACGTTTCTTTGAATTGTTTGTAAGCCCTGCTCCGCGCAAGTCACAACACCCATGACATGTATATAACGTACATATAACGTACGTAATAGAATTGTCACATACACAACACTGCTGCAATTGTATGTCAACCTACAACCACCAACAAATTATTATAATATTATACATTTTACTACATTTATAACGAATACTATTAATTTAAAGAAACATAATATTTTTTTTTTTTTTTTTGACATTGCTGACTAGCAGATAAAAAGGTGCAAACTGCACTATTTTAGTCGCGGTCAATAAATTGAAGTCCTTGGGTAAGTAACTAGGAGGTTATGGTATTATTTTTTTAAGACTTCAAACTGCATGGTTATTAGCTAGTTTTTACTGTGGAAAATATTCCACACCATTATTTTTAACTTGCAATTCACTATATGTCAAGCGAGAGGTTTAAAAATAAATCAAAAATCAACTTCATTTTTTTGACACTTGGCAACCCCATTCGGGTTGTGTGGGGGCTACTGTTGGTAGGTACCCTTTTTTTATGTCAGGCAGATAGATCGTCACAAAGAACCCGGGTGGTCCCCCATTTGGAAGCCTGCTCGACCGCTGCACACATTACTATATTAGTGACTGCATCCAATCACCGCGCTTCACTAGGTCACCATACAATGAACTCTAATACCAATTACCAACCACGTTAAATTGTATATTATATGTTCATATATTTACCAGTTTAAATACTTGCCAAATGTATTATAATATTATGTAACATTTTACAAATCAACAAATTGTATACAATATATACAATCATTAATATAGCAATAGTACCGAGTAGTAAAATATATAATGGTATATACAGATTAATGTAAATTGAATCATTTGTTGGTCGTTGCCACATCGATAAAATCAAATATTTAAATAACTTGATCGTCTGCATATTTAAAAGATGATTTTGAAAAGATTTAATATAGATACTTGTATATTTTAGAAAATTAAGGTTTCAGAAACATTGTAAAAATATATTAGACTTAGGTACAGGGGCGTCATTTGAGGGGGCCGAGGGGGGTCAGGGTGTGCGGTAGCACCCCTTAATTTTAAAATGGTTCCAATTGGCCTGCGGCCCCGCTGAAGCCTAAAATAATGCACGAGCCACGAATGCACAATTATTAATATGATTAAAATTAAATTGTATTTTAATTTTTATATTGACAACTTAATGAAAGATTATCAGAACCAACCAATAACTTGTTTAAGTTATTTGAAATTTTTGACCTTTCTAGTCATAATTTTTTTAATCCAGATAGCCTTTATTTAAAACTATTTATAAACCATTATAGTTATTTTAACTTTAATGAAATTCAAATTTCTTCTGAGTTTCCACCAGTAAAAGCACTATTTAATGAGAAACATGATGTTGATTTGTACACCATAGCAATATGCTTAAAAGATTGTCCTATCGCTTTTGTTGAAACTTTAAAAATTATTTCATTGGTAAAAACTTTACCAATTACAATTTACAAAGGCATCAAATAAAAGGTTTTTTCATTATTTAAAAGAGTTAAGTCATATTTACGCATTACCATGGGTGATGAAAGGCTAAGTGATTGGATGGTACTTAATGTTGAAAAAAAAGAAGTTAACAATATAAATTTAGAAGAAGCTGTAGATAAATTCACTAAACTAAAAAATCGACGATATCCGCTTCTTTAAATTTAAAATATTTTTTTTCTAGCTCTTTGCTTTTTCCAAAATTATAATAATTATGAAAATAAACGACAATTTATTAATGTAGATATTAAGTCCTATTTTTATTTGCTGCTGCATTAATTCTTCTAGCTTTTTATGAATCAATTATTATTGGTTTTCACTGTTAAGGTAATTCATTATTTATTATATTTTAGTTTCTTAATAAATTGATATTAACTATTTATTTTGACGCAATGATTCCGAATTGATTCGGTCCTTACTCATAATGTATAATGATAATGGAAATAATTGAAAACCGGATAATGTACATATATACGTATGTATATCTATTTTTATATGGCCTAGTGAAATTTCAAAATGGCCTGCTTGAAACCTCGCACACCCGAAAAAAAAACCTGAAATGACGCCCCTGCTTAGGTAGGTACCTACGTTATGTTATTTGGTATAAGCAAGACTTAAACAGTTAACCTATAACTATTAATTAATCATAGAAAGAATAAACTAGGTATATAGGATCATAGTCAAATACAATTTTAAAGAAAACCATGTAAACATTCAAATTAATAGTTATGTATATTCGTATAACGTATCTACTATATAGAGTGTACCTAATATAATATTATATGAAAAACAAAAAGAAAATTAAATATGTCCATTCATGTTCAATTATAATCTAATAATCGTTAGGGATCAAATGTGTACCGGTTATTAGGTACCTATTTTTTCATTGCTCAACATTTTAAAAACCCAAAATATACACATCTATTAAAAATTTGAAATATTATACAAATATAGTATGTAGGTATATAATAATTAAAAAATATAAAATGTATCAAAATAGGATAAGCACTGAAAAAGTTCAACAAATTAAAGACGTATATTGCCGGTAGCTGATGCCATAATTAAGAAAAATAAATCAATAAAGGTATGCTAATATTGTAATATTGTAAAATAATATATCCATTTTTACGAACTTATAGTAGGTATTTAGGTATGAAATCAAAAAACTGTGCTATCGTACCAGGAGTTTGAAGTTTTAAGTAGCTAGTACATAATATAAAATATAGGGGTCAAAAAAAATAAATGTTTTCAAAGGTCCACATCAGGAAGCTGGATATTGTCGTCGGCCATCAAAATTTCAAACGTCGCAGTAACAACCAATGAACAAAAATGATAAATTACAACACTAAAACCTCCTTTTCGATTTCAATTATGGTCGTTTAATAATTTTTTTTGCTGAATAAAAATCTTGAAAACTAACCCATATTAGAAGTTCAAAATTAATGAACATATAAAGATTAAAGGCAAACATTTTTTTATAAGCATTTTAAATTCAAATTTTGACAAAATCCATCATAATCGCTCAAACATTATCAAATTGTTTTATATTTAAAAATTAATGTAATGTTCAATTTTTATAGCTAAGAACTAAAAGTTCAAAACAATGTTAAAACATTTATAAATATGAGTTATACCTATTTAACTATATCAAATAAAGGTAACAGCTAGGCAACAAAAAACAGCAGTAAAACGGAAATATTTACATAACACCACTTTTGAATTAAATTTATCTTCATGTTTTTGATGTAATTCAAAAATAATTAGGTACCTAACCTAATGAGTTAAAATCTTAATCAAATACTTATAGACCTGATATTATAATGTCTAAAATATATTTAATTTTTTAAAGTCTCTATTAGTACCTATATATAATTACCTTATTTTAAATACTTATTTATAAGAAATATTAACGCAGGTAAAACAGAAACTAACTACAACTATAACATTAGCATAAATACGACCTGCAGCCACATCTTAATTGGTTGACGAAATATCACTTCAAGTGTGAAACTTGGTGTCCTAAGTACTGTATTGGACTGTTGACAGCTATTTTAAGTCGAGGAAAAATAATTCAATTAATGAAAACATTACTTTACTTTAAACACTATATAAATACAAAACTTCAAAAAAGTTAAGGACTTCTTGAATAAAATTATTAAAACACTTATTATTCACTGTCGAAATATTACAATATAAATAAACTAATTCTATTCGATTAAACTACACAATGTATAATATAATAACAATCGTTGTCAACATTAAACAATTTACTAGTCACCAGCTTCTATAATAGCTTTAATAATAAAAGCTTTATTATAATAATTATAATATTTGTAGCCAGCAGTTATGATGGTATTAATATATATTACACATAAGTAATATGTTTATTTTTTATGTACTCGCCAACACGGCATAATATTATCAATATTATGTGTGACATAGAGCTTATATAATAATAATTATAAATAATAATATATAACGTCACTGAAGTTATTGACAATAGTAAGTAATAGGTAGGTACTGGTAATAGGTATATTGGCAAGAGCGGAGAGTGAGCTATTTCAGTCGTAGGCGACGTGTGTGGCTCGAGCCGCAGTCGAGGGCCTTATTTCACACAAGGCTAAAATTGTCTTCCCGTACACATACTATTTTTTGTCAGGTCTCTGCGTTTATCGATCACGAATCACGACAAGTCGTCAAAGGTAATGCACTATGCAGGGATCTATATGCGACAACCAGATTATTCAACGAAAACAGTTTCATGAGAGAAAATTGTTTGCGCGTCATGCAGGTAGGTTATAATATGAATATCTATAAGATGTAATCTAAAGTTTATGTTTTGAAAGTACCGTGGTATAGATTTATTAACACAAGTGTTTAAAATTTACATTAAACTCCCCAAGCTAAAAACCATACCCAATGGCCTAAGTTGCCCCGGGTCAATTAATAAAAAATAAAAATAATAATAATAATAATAGGTACCTATATAACGTCATTGAAGGTACTTCAGGTAGGTACCTGTTACTTGCCGCAGTCGTGGGCCGCATTTCACTAAAGACTAAAATTGTCTTCCCGGACGAGAAACACTTACTTTTTTTGTCACGCCTCTGCGTTTATCGATCACGAGTCACGACAAGTCGTCAGAGGTAATACACTATGCACTATTCTAAGAAAACAATTTCATGAAAGAAAATTGTTTGCTCGTCATGTAGCCATATAGGGAGGTTATACTATGAATATAACTTAAGAGTTTTAGCGCACTATGTAGATAACGTAAAGTTTATGTTTTGTAAGGACCGTGGTATAGTTTTCTGTGTTGCCCCAATAACTTATTCGAGAGGGTATAACATTTTTTTATTACCGATGATTTTTTGACAGCATACAGCATACAATTTATATATACATTTATCTGGTTAAGTCTCAACACAAATTAACGTGACTTTCTGGTAAAGTTTTCTTTTCACTTTTCTTTGGTAGTATTTTTACACAATACTATTGATTATAAATACTAGAATTTATTTATTAATGTTAAAACTATTCATTAGTTATTGGCTATATTTCTAACGTTATCACACAGTAGACAGTAGACACACACTGCACGCTACGACACACTAGAAAGCCATCTTTCTTATATTTGTACAATATATTTTATACCTAGATATTAGGATTACGATTATCCACCAATTTTGGGGGTACACCCACCCCTTAAAATAGGTGTGGCCGGTCCCACACCTAATGCATGGGTTCGGCGCCACTGCTGACAATCAAAATCAACATATATTATGAGTTTATAAAAAACTTTTCAGTATTAAATATTATATAAAACTAGCTCTAAGTGTAACTCGGGACCCGTTGGACTCGCTGGGAGTGGGTACTGATTTTGGAGACAATGAATTATAGAAGTCGCAAAGGTTGTAAGACGAAAGTTTAGGATTTTTTGATAAGGATTAGTGATATGGATTGGAGATAAGGCCAGGCGCTTTGGCGGGAATGTTAAAAGTTTGAGCGTCTAGCAATCCGTCACAAACGTTGTAAATGGTTAGGCTGGATCTCCAGGATCACCTATATAGAGTATACCTGCACATAGAGTGGTATGTGCCGTAGCATGACCGGTGCTTTATCTTATGTAAAAAGTGTAAAGTCGAAAACCGTGTTGGAGTTTCTAGCAAGTCAGTCATCTCAAGTCAAAATCTATTAACTTTCAAGTTAGCCACTTAGGTAGGCAATCCGACTTCGTCGGATCGCGGACAATGTGCTACAGCAAATCAGGTAGGCAATCCGAAATAAAATACAAACTATATTTATATAAAAATCGTGGACATTTTAAAAAATATGCAATTATTCGTGTTTAAATTACAACAAAATAAGAAAATCGCTATTTTAACAACATTTGAACTTCAAATGCTTCTAAGAAAAAATTGTGACTGTATTTTTTAATATTTTTCAACTGATATTGTAACAATATATAATATTAAATGTTCAAGCTTTAAAATGTTATTGACATTTATAGGAAAAAACTTAAAAATTTGTAACTGAAAATGTCCGTAGGTAAACCATTCAGAACAAGTCAAATTGTTTTGAACATTTTATCGTGTATAGACAATTCTTATATAAACATTCAGAGAAAATTGCATGTAACTGCAGTTATTTGTTTTAGAGTTACACCAAAAACCAAAATTAATTTTGTCAAATACCAATTTTGCTTAAAAATTCTGGTTTTTCCTTAATTTTAATTTTTTTTTTCCCGGCGCTTTTAAAACTATTTTGCACGGAACCACTTTTCTCGCACCATATTTATTGTATATCTAAAAAATATTCACAACACGTAAAGAAGAACTGTATATTCTGTGCAACGGGGTGCTTTTTTTAATAGCTCTATCCAATCATTTTTAATAAGCAAAAGAAAAAAACCAAATGTTTAGAAGCCAATAACTTTTATTGTATTTGTGTTATCTAAAATATGGGCAAGCTGTTGCATAGATAATTTTCCATCCTATACCGTGATTTTCTGTTTTTGTCTAACACACGCGCGACATAGTATTTTAGACGTGTATTTTGCCAAACATTCCAATTGATCTATTGAAGCGATAAGATTTCTGAAAACAGATTTGAATTTATCGTCAAGTCTACTTGAAATCGACTTTCCCACATTTTTGATTTTAACTTCTCCAAAAATTTAAATAACGGAATTTTTAAATACTCTTTTTAAATAAGACATTTAAAAAAATTCGGGATATAATATCAAAAATGTGGGAAAGTCGATTTCAAGTAGACTTTATGAAAAATTCAAATCTGTTTTCAGAATTCTTCTCGCTTCATTGGATCGATTGGTATGTTTGAGAAATTTTTGAGCTACTACTACAAACACAGAAAGATAAAAGTTGTCCCGCGCAAAACAGTTTTTGCAATGTTGTACATTTGTAAGCCGAGGACAACACATGAGGGTGTGACATCCTTTTAATACTGCTTGATAGATTTAAATAAGTTTTAAAATTTTAATTAATTTTCAGAATAGGTATATGTTTAGTGCAATTTAAAGTGAATTTATTTAGAGTTTTAATGGATCGTTTAAGGTCTTTCACTGCATTAAACTCACAACCATAATTATAACGATCTATGGAAATTAAATAATGTTTTTTTTTCTTATGATAAAATATAATAATATGTACAGTAAAACTTTCATATTAGTACTTAATTATTACTAAGTCTCATGGCTTCACGGGCATAAAAAAATATGAATAGAATTTTGTAAAATAAAATACTTTGGTTCTAATTTGGTAAGGTTCTTAAAATAATTTATTCAAACATTTTGTTAATTGAAAATTGAAATAGTTCGTCATATGAAAGTTTCTCTGTAACTGTAGGTAGTTATAATAGAAACGTGTAATTACAGTGGACATTTATTTAGGGCTATCATAAGTATTTTACTAACTACCCATAGGTATCTCTTTCCATGTTGATAAATTGATGTGTCCAATAGTCTATCTTGAATCATGATTGTGGCGCGTGATCATGATTTTTAATTATTATTTCAGATAATCACAAGATTCGGGGTGCTACCTAGCATTAAAATTCAAGGTGCCAAGCACCCTTAGCACAATTGTCATTTGCGCCAAATGCCAATGATAATAGGTCAAGTCGCTCCTATATTAAACATAGGTACTTAGGTTAAATATATTTAATTATAGATTATTCAGAACATATTATTTGCTACATTATGCGTTTGTAAGACAGAGACAACGCATGCAGGGTAGTCTTCTTAAGTTTTTTTTTTGTTTTTTTCCAACGCAAATATATTGCGAATTTTATAAATTTACCACACAGAAGTCAGAAGCAGAGGTGGACTGGCGCGACTGTTCAGCCTGTGAAATTTGTATTTTGTCCAGCCCATTCCATTTCGTCATCACAAAATGTAAAAATGTATATATTATGGTACCAAAGTTTTAACAAATGAGGGTTTCATACTAATTTATTTATCCTTATACAATTTACGAAAAATAACTTCTAACCATAAAAATGTCCTACAAAAGACAAAAAATGATTAATAAAAAATTTGTCGTTTCATACACAAATTTTTTTGCTAGGAAAGCAATGCTTTAAGAAATTCAGAAAAAAATACAATTTATATTTAAATCCGCGCCCTAGGTACTCATAAATAATAATTTCTGATGATGCATTGATGCCGAAGGGAGGACAATCAACTGAACCAAAATCTAAAATCTGAAAAACCTAAAATAATCAATTTAAGGGGATTCGATACCGTGATTTTCTGTTTTTGTCTAACACACGCGCGACATAGTATTTTTTTGACGTGTTTTTTGCCAAACATACCAATTGATCCAATGAAGCGATAAGAATTCTGAAAACAGATTTGAATTTTTCATAAAGTCTACTTGAAATCGACTTTCCCACATTTTTGATATTAAATCCCGAATTTTTTAAAATGTCATATTCAAAAAGAGTATTTAAAAATTCCGTTATTTCAATTTTTGGAGAAGTTAAAATCAAAAAATCAAAAATGTGGGAAAGTCGTTTTCAAGTAGACTTGACGATAAATTCAAATCTGTTTTCAGAAATCTTATCGCTTCAATAGATCAATTGGAATGTTTTTTGCATCAATTGCAATTGGAAAAACACGTCTAAAATACTATGTCATGCGTGTGTTAGACAAAAACAGAAAATCGCGGTATCGAATCCCTTTAACAAAAATGAACATTCGAGCGTTAAAATACAAAATTGTTATAATTTATATTTATACCGAATTTTATTATAAATATATAATAACAAATTATTTTTAACAGCAACTTACCAGGAAAGTTCCCGGTAATCCGCCGGCCCTGTCCGCCCCTGGTCAGAAGTGTATGAATTAGATTAAATTGAAGCATTATTTAAGGTACATCAGCCTAAATGGAAAAAATTGCATTTGAAAATGTCAATGAAGAGTAAAAAATATAATAATATACTTTAAATATCAATTGCCCATTCATGAATAATTTTTTTTTAAATTACAACATAACAACTAAAATAGTGACTCTTTATATAATTGTGAAGTATGGCCTGAAATTTGAACTTAAAATATCTATAACTGGGTTTATATTTTATAGGTAGAATATAAATTACTTACAGGAAAGTAGAAACCTTATTTTTAATTTTCAATCCTTAGCTATACAAATTGAACAATTTATACGTTTTTAACAGTATAGTATTTTCAAAATTTGAAGTAAAATGCTTATAAAAAAATTGTACTCATACATTAATAACATTTTTAAACTGTTACCATTAAAACGTATGAGGAACAAAGAATTAAGTATTTAAGCTTTCTGACCCAACAGTAACATTATTATTAACAGTTATAGAAAATGAACTAAAAAAAAAAAAAATCAAAACACCTATAAATCTCCTAATACGAGTCGAAATATTTTGAATATTTTATCATGTATATAAAATGATGAAATAATCATTTGCTACAAATGTCAAGTACATTTTTAATGTGTACACACTACAAAGTTCCACAAAGAAACTAAAAAATATAATTTAAATAGTTGATTATAGATATAATTTAAGTATAGCTTATTCTTTTTATTTGAAAATAGTTAGTATAAATTATAAAAAAAACATTCTTATCAAAAAGGTATTCAAAATAACAAAAATATTTAAAACAACACACGTGTCATCATAATTTACACAAAAATTTGTTCATATGACTATTAACAATGAGTACTACTGTAAGCTGATTAATGATAATGTTGTGGTTTATCGACAACTACTCCACCATAAACTCGTACTCCATTTCTTGACAATCTTTCCAAGGTCCAAGTATTGGTGTTAGGGTTGTAAATTTCAAAAGTATCAACAATAGATTCTGTTTCTCCGCCAAAAACATACAATAAACCATCTAATACGGCTACTCCTATAAGATAATGTAATTTAAATTCAATATATTTTTACAAAGGTCGTCCTAAAAAATATAATTGTCATAGTCACTACTCACCAGGGGAACATCGACATATTTCCATATCAGCTACAGACGACCAAACTCCATCACTCGGTCTATAAACCTCAACACTTTTAAGATATTTTCTACGATAGCCACCAATAGCATACATAAGACCGTCCAAAACTCCTATACTAACACCACAACGACTCTCAGACATTTCTGCAACCGGAGTCCATATGTCAAGTGTGGGATCATAATATTCCACAGATTTCAAACATAAACCTCTACCATCACCTTCAACACCTCCGACCTACACAATTTAATTAAATTAAATGTAATACAAATTAAAAATAAATAAAAAAATAATAATATAATTATTCACCGCGTATAGACAATTATTGAGTACACCAATGCCAAATTTACGTCTATCAATTGTCATACTAGACACCATTCTCCATTCTTGGGTACTGACATCAAATACCTCTACACTATTTAAACCACTGTTGCCGTCAAATCCACCAACCTAGAATTACAAATAATATACATTTTTAATATAAAATAAGTAAAATATTGGTTTAACTTACAGCATATATGGAATCACCTAATCTCCAACTCCCAAAAGCATTCTACTAACTAACATGTCGGCCATTGGAACCCATGATGGTGATTGTGAAGATACGTCAAGCATACTAACAGATTTAGAACTCGATCCATTTACACCTCCCACGGCAAACACAAATTGATCATTTATCACACCAAAACCAGCAGCCATCCGACCTTCATTTATTCCTGGTGCTTTCTCACGTAGTTTGGTTGCTGGATCATACCATTCTGTATAACACTTTGGCGATGTATCAGACAGATTGAACATTAGAATAACCTAATAGAATTAAATGGACAAAATCATTGTGAAGATAAATTTATCAAAACGGAATCATACCTTTTTTGAATCACCAAACTGCCTAGGTTTACACCGAATTGTTTGTGGAATGGTGAAATGTTGAACTGACTTAAGTAGATTAAATCGTATAGCTTCCAACACATAATCTTTATCTATACACATTAAATAATAATCAACAAAAGATAGAATTACATATAATGAAGACATATTTATTAAAATATACATTTAGGACTATTCTTCAGAAGAGGTTCTTCGACTACATTATTTAATACATCAGGCCTTGATGCTAATAATGGCAAACGTACATGTTCCATTAGTTTTGGCAAAAAATCTATTCTATGATCTGAATCATGTTTTACCCATTTGATAACACATTCAAATACCTACAATAAAAAATATTTAAAACTAGATTAAGATATAATAATAGTTTGTTCAACTATTCAAAAGTGTATAATTATCACAGGATCCCAAAAATATAGTAGATCTTTAAGATCATGTGTTCCTACTGTTTATATTAAGCAAAGGAATATTAATTAATAATTCTTATATTTTTATGGTATTAAATAATATATATTATTTGTTATTTTTGAATACACATAAATCACAATATAGACATGCAGTAGAAGGTTTATGTGCTGCGTTTGCTAAATTGTTTGGGCCTACTGACTAATCAATGTGGTACGTGGACGTGAAAGTTATAGAAAATTAATTACAGTCGGAGCCGACCGCAAAACTTCTTTATCATCGAGGAAATACAATTGATTTGAACTAATTTAAAAAAACGTTTTAACTATTTTAGAGTTGTTTAATATTTATAGACATTTAAAATAAGACATGTTTTTGTTTATTTTCAATAACAGTCAATAAAATTATTTTCTATAGTAATCAAGCTTTATTGATTTCAGTTATTCAGTTTAAAAATATTATCTGTAAGAACTTAAAATTTTTAAGTATATTGTTATATTGTATGCACACAATGATCTTTTCATATGCACCTTTATTGGAAAAATAATTAAAACTTCTCCAGAAATACAGTATTACTAATGTCTAATAGTAAAATAAATTAGATTATCAACCATACCATAAAATATACTTGGTAATATTATTAAACCTTTAGAGCTCAGAATCATTTTCGTTTACAATGATTTTATATCATTGAATTCAAATATAACACGTCTGAATGTCTGATACAGTGATCCCTGTAAAGTTTACACATCAACTATACTGTATACTTGCCCACCTTTATTTGTTGATTTTCCATACATAATATTAAAAAGGTGGGCAAGTGGGTGTCGCTCTGCTGTACAGTAGGTTACAAGTGGGTCACTCTATAATGGATGGTATTAAATTTGAATTCAATGATATAATATCATTGTATAAGAAAAACGATTCTGAGCGGTGACGGTATGTCAGTCTATGTATAAGACATATTATATAGGTACATATCTATGGTATTAAACAAAAAATTGACCTATAATAGGTAGGTATCTATAATAAATTCCAAATTAATCATATCACTATATCCATTAGATACTTATAACGCGTTATACATCAACAAAAACCGTGATACTATCATAGATATAAAATAGTACACTTTAGAAGTTTCAAGTACCCACGAATAATATTATACAATATTACAATCACAACAAAATAACTAAAATAGTTATTATAGGTTTTTTAATATGTAATTTCGTCCAAATTTGAATTTAAAATGTCTGTAAAAAATAAGTGTGTTCATATATTTTTTAGATTTTTTGGTTACAATATGAACTATTTACGAGAACCTTTGTGTTGAATTTGCAATCCTTAGCTATAAAAACTGAAAATTTTATAATTTATTACCTAATTACAATTATTGATAATTTTCGAGATTTTGATAAATTTTGTCAAAATTTGATCTTTAAATGCTTATAAAAAAAAACTGTGACTATGTATTTTCAATGTTTTTGAACTGATATTGTAACAATATATCAGGAGTCTTGTATTAAATTTTTACACTTTTTGGCCCAACAGATAAAACTTAATTGATATTTATAGAAAAAAAAAACTAAAAAAATTGAAAACTGAAAATATCCGTTTACAGCTCAAAAAGAGGCAAAATATTGTATGCTGTATAGGAAATGCTTATATAAACATTCAGTGAAATTTTCTTGTATCTACAGTTATTGGTTTTTGAATTACAACAAAATAAAGAAATCGCTACATTCCGGTTTCAAAACGCATAGCCCATAGATAGGTAATAGTTTTTTTCGTAGCCCAGGAGATGTACGCTAAATATGTATTGTTTATACTTTCCTCCGATTGTGAATTTTCTTCGTCAATACAGTTTTAATTTCATACGAATTATTTTCCAGTTTTAAAAAAGTTATTTTAGTGTCACTTTATACAAATTATAAATAATAGTTCAATAATGTGTGTACATTTCTTTTTTATAAAATGCACTTTTAGACAGTTAAAATTAATTTAAGTTTTAAAATAACTATTGAACGAGAAACAGCAGTATTGAATGTGGAAGCCGGAAGGACGAAGACAACTACGGATATCATGAATGTGCTTTTAGATAACTTACGATTGACGGTAATATCAATTATGATTTTATATCATTGAATTCAAATATAACACGTCTGAATGTCTGATACAGTGATCCCTGTAAAGTTTACACATCAACTATACTGTATACTTGCCCACCTTTATTTGTTGATTTTCCATACATAATATTAAAAAGGTGGGCAAGTGGGTGTCGCTCTGCTGTACAGTAGGTTACAAGTGGGTCACTCTATAATGGATGGTATTAAATTTGAATTCAATGATATAATATCATTGTATAAGAAAAACGATTCTGAGCGGTGACGGTATGTCAGTCTATGTATAAGACATATTATATAGGTACATATCTATGGTATTAAACAAAAAATTGACCTATAATAGGTAGGTATCTATAATAAATTCCAAATTAATCATATCACTATATCCATTAGATACTTATAACGCGTTATACATCAACAAAAACCGTGATACTATCATAGATATAAAATAGTACACTTTAGAAGTTTCAAGTACCCACGAATTATATTATACAATATTACAATCACAACAAAATAACTAAAATAGTTATTATAGGTTTTTTAATATGTAATTTCGTCCAAATTTGAATTTAAAATGTCTGTAAAAAATAAGTGTGTTCATATATTTTTTAGATTTTTTGGTTACAATATGAACTATTTACGAGAACCTTTGTGTTGAATTTGCAATCCTTAGCTATAAAAACTGAAAATTTTATAATTTATTACCTAATTACAATTATTGATAATTTTCGAGATTTTGATAAATTTTGTCAAAATTTGATCTTTAAATGCTTATAAAAAAAACTGTGACTATGTATTTTCAATGTTTTTGAACTGATATTGTAACAATATATCAGGAGTCTTGTATTAAATTTTTACACTTTTTGGCCCAACAGATAAAACTTTATTGATATTTATAGAAAAAAAAAACTAAAAAAAAATGAAAGCTGTAAATGTCCATAAACAGCTCAAAAAGAGTCAAAATATTTTCAAAATTGTATGGTGTATAGGAAACGCTAATATAAACATTCAGTGAAATTTTCATGTATCTACAGTTATTCGTTTTTGAATTACAACAAAATAAGGAAATCGCTACATGAGAAATCGAGTGAACATTCAATGTTGTAAAAATTTGAATTTCAAACGCTCATAAAAATTTAATTTGACTTTCCGGTAGCAGTGGCGTATTTACGGGGGGGGATCATTGGGTTTGATCCCCCCCCCCAAGGCTTGAGTTAAATTTTTTTTTTTTTTTTTAAATCTAAATTAGACGATAGTCCGGGAGCCGTCGAAAGAGTGAGGACTGAGGAGAGCGCGCGAGCAGCTGCTGGCTTATTTTGTAGTATTTCTGGACATTCTACTGGTAAAGAAAAATTTATCCTTGAAAAAAAAGGAGTAGAGAATAATATACAATCTTTATGTGCAACTATTCCTAAATTGTTATATAATGGATCATTAGAAATTAAATCTGCCAAGTTTGTTGATGTGCAATGCCTAGCATCAAAGTATGTTCCACCTGAATACATTTGGTTCTATAGATCTTTAGTTGAAGAAACCAGTTCTAATCAAGATAACAATGGTACTATATCCAATGATGAAGATGACTAGGTATTAACAATTGTTACTCAGTTTTAATATTAATATTAAAGAAAATATATTTTAGAATATTAAGAAATCAAAATGATTATTAGTTTTGTTTTATTAATTTTATTGTTTTGAAGTATAATTTTGTTTAAGATTTCAAATTTGAATTATTATGAGTGATATTATTTATTATTTTTATTATAAAATTTAAGAATCGAGGAGATTATTAGTTTTGTTTTATTAATTTTATTGTTTTGAAGTATAATTTTGTTTAAGATTTCAAATTTGAATTATTATGAGTGATATTATTTATTATTTTTATTATAAAATTTAAGAATCAAGGAGATCATTAGTTTTGTTTCAAATATTTTACTGTTTAACTATGATTGATAAAAAATCAAGTTAATTAATAGTTTTGTTATAAATATTTCATTGGTTTTTATTATTTTATTTGTTGTAAGATATTATATGTAATGACTGATAAAATCAAGCTGATAAATAAAATATACATGTTACTAATATTTTTATTTTACTATCTTTTACCATGTTCATATCATTTATAATGTAGGTAGTTAAATGTGTTTACATTCTACTATGACTAATATTATTACCTATCGATATCTTTAAGGTATGATAGCCAGTTTTTATGTAAAATTAAATGAATAACAATTTAATTTTTCAGTTAACATAATACTAAGTGGTTAAAGTAGAAATATTACTGAAGAATAAACAAAATTCATAAAGTAATATATTTAAACTATATATAGCTAAATATTATTAGTGGAAAAACTTATGACTTCTATACACTTACTAAGCTTATTTTAATACATTTATTTGTATATTTATCAGAGTTAAAACTAAAAACAATAAATCATTTTTGGAGTTATCTTGTTTATTGTCCAGAAATTATAACTATTTTTTTGTTTATTTTTAAAATCATGTACAGGTTTAGTTTTTTTTTCTTAAAACTCAAGTATGCTGTTTGAAAACAAAGACTCCAAAGAAAAATTTCTTATTTGTGGCTAAAAGTGTAAAAAATATTCATGTATCAACTTAATTAAGGGTACCACAGTTTTTATCACTATTTTAAGTACCATATAAAATAATTTTTCTTTTTATTATTCTTCACTTAAATATATATTAAACATTAAATATGTGCTTCCTGAAAAAAATGATAAAACGGAGCTGTCTGGTTATTGCACAGAGCCCTTCAATTGTCCAAAACATCTAGAAAACTAGACTTTGTTTTGTAAAAAAATAAAAAAAATGTTAGTAAAATTTTAGTTTTATATTTAAGTATTTAAAGTTAGTGGGTGAGGGGGGCGGAGCCCCCCTCGAGTTGATAAGTACTGGATAAAATCATATCCCCCCCCATGACAAAATCCTAAATACGCCACTGTCCGGTAGAGATTTTTTTATTGATAAAGGTAGACAAACTTATGAGTAATCTTGTATTACATTTTCAAATCTAAGATTTAAAAAGAAAAATTTTTACGAATTCTTAACTCAAAATAATTCGCTAATTTTCGTGATTTTTCCATATTTTTACAATTTTTGAACTTTAAATGCTTATAAAAAAAATTGTGTCTAAGGATTTTTAATATTTTTCATCTGCCTTTGAAACAATATATTAGGAGCCTTCTATTAAATTTTCAAGCTTTCGCAACCAACAAATAAAATTTTATTGATATTTTTAGAAAAAAAACAAAAAAAAGATGGAAATGAAAATGTCCCTAAACAGTTCAAAATAAATCAAAATATTTTGAAAACGTTATCGTGTATATAAAATGCAAATATAAACAACCAGTGAAAATTTCATGTATATACGTTCATTTCTTTTAGAGTTACACCAAAAACCAAAATCGATTTTTTGGAAAACCGATTTTGCGTAAAAATTCCCGTTTTTCCTTAATTTTTATGTTGTTTTTCGCGGCGCTTGTGAAAACTACTGGAAAATTTTTACTTTTGACCCCCCAAAGTACCAACTAGATTCACTTTCCTATCAGAAAAGCTACTGTTGAAGAAAATCCAAGCACTTTTACTTTCCTAAAACGTGATGACAGACACAAAAAAAAATATAAAAATATAAAAATATAAAAACACACATCATTGTAAAACCAATACATTCTCGCTCCGCTCAGAATCTAAAATATTACATTTCAAAACAATATCAGTTATCAACTGAACAATTTCAAAAATGTTTGATGTAAAAATTAATTCAGTGTTATTTGAAATATTTGTAATCTTCTATTTAACCAACGCATAAAGAAATATTAATTCAATTTTCAAGTTTTTTGACTCAACTTATCGACATTCATAGAAAAATCTGAAAAAAACTATGAAAATATCTATAAATGGCCCAGACTAAAAATATTTTGAACATTGTATCATAAATGATAAAATAAACATTTGTGAAAATGTCAAGTACCTACTTATGTACTTATGTACAAAAAATGAAATCATTACAAAATCAATAAATTCATCACTCCTGACAAAATTAAAAAGATATAATGTATAATATATAATATTTTACTGATATAGGTACTGCAATATAATTATTATAATTAACTATGTAAGAAAATACATTTAATTCAAACATACAAAAAAAAAAAAAAATAATAATACAACAATGATACCATTATGAATTCAGATTAGAAGTAAAGTTTAGCGGTCTATCTACAACTACACCACCATAAATTCGCACTTCATTTTTTGACAATTTCTCCATGGTCCAACTATTGGTCTTGGGGTTGTACATTTCTACAGTATCAGCAATAGATCCAGTAACTTCTCCACCCATAACATATAATAAACCATTTAATGAGGCAACTCCTATATAAAAATAAATAATTTAAATTATATTATTATAAAAGTTGTCCTAAAAAATATCATTGTTAAAGTTACCAGGACGAAATCGGCATATTTCCATATCGGCTGTAGAAGACCAAATTCCTTCACTTGGTCTATAAACCTCAACACTTTTAAGATACTTTCCACCATAGCCACCAATAGCATACATAAGACCGTCCAAGACGCCTACACCAACACCATGACGAAATACAGACATATCTGCAACTGGTGTCCATGTGTCAAGTGTGGGATCATAATATTCCACAGATTTCAAACATTTAACATTATCACCACCCCCAACCTAGACAATTTAATTTAATGAAAAGTAAAACAAAGTTAAAATAAATAAATAATGTTAAGTTTTACCGCATATAATAAATTATTGAGTACCCCAACACCCAAATCACATCTTTTAGTAGACATACTAGTTACTGTTCTCCATTTTTGAATACTAATATCAAATACCTCAACACTATTTAATGCATTTTTGTCATCTCCTCCACCAATCTAGAATTACAAATAATATACATACTTAATATAAAATAAGTAAAATATTGATTTAACTTACTGCATAGATACAATCATCCAATACGCCAACTCCTAATTGTTTTCGACCAACTACCATGTCGGCCGTTGGAACCCAAGATGGAGATTTTAGAGATACATCAAGCATACTAACAGATTATGAACATGAATTATTCACTCCTCCTACAGCAAACACAAATTGATCCCTAATTACACCAAGACCAGCAAACTTCCGACATTCATTTAACCCTGGTGCAATCTTTCTTAGCTTGGTTGCTGGATCATACCATTCTGTATAACACTTTGGCGATGTTGCAGACCGATTGAACATTAGAATAACCTTATAAAATTAAATGGACAAAATAATTGTGAAGATAAATTTATCCAAACGGTATTTTACTTTTGGTGAATCATCAAACTGCCTGGGTTTACACCTAATTGTTAGGGGAATGGTGAAATTCTGAACTGACTTAAATAGATTAAATTGTATTGCTTCATACATATAATCTTTACCTATAAACATTTAAATAATAATTAAGATAATATATAATTACATAATGATGAATATATTAATTAAAATAACATACATTTAGGACTATTTTTTAGAAGAGGTTCTTCAGATATTTTAAATAATATATCAGGCTTTAATAGTGGCAAACGAACATGTTCCATTAATTCTGGCAAAAAATCTTTTCTCTGATCCAAATCATGTTTTACCCATTTAATAACACATTCAAATACCTATAATTAGAAATATTTAAAACTAGATTAAAATATAATAATTTGTTAAACCACACAATAGTGTATGCTTGTACCATAAATATAAATATAGTTCTTCAAGTTATTGGGTATCCCCTTCTTTTCATAGCAATGAATGGCACGGTCTTTTATGTATAAGATTATAAGACCGTGGTATAGGTAATAATTATATTTTGATAAATCTTTTTTTATTAGTTTCATTCTTTCATAACTTTTTATATGTATATGTATTATTAATAATAAAATATATTTTTATAATTGTTAAATTCCCTTTGTTTTACACTGTGTCTAGCCAATTATATGGCCCATCTATGTAATTTTTCCCCCTCCATGGTCCTCCCTAATTAAGCCCAGGATCCGCCACTGAAAGAATATATCAGGGGGCGGGGGGAGGGGGGCAAAAACCAACCGAATATTTATGCTAATATTTATAAGCTATATGATATTTATATTTGTGATTTGTTATTTATTATTATTATTTGGAAATTTAAATTTTTGATATTTAAATTTGATAATTTGATAACTGTCTTATACCGATATTTGTGATTTTTACTCTTGTCGTTTTTCAGTATCGTTTTATTCCTAAATTCATATTTAATAGAGATTTATTTATTAATGGATTAACTTAATATTTAAGTTTGTAGACTGTAGTAATTTAAATTATTTTTTCTTTAGCTGTGTGAAATCTATTATACTCTTTGATTAAGAATTATTTACCGCCACGGTGCAATTTATAGCCAGTAATAGTCAGATTAGACAAGAAAAATTCATTATTTGATACAAACTGATAAAATGAATGTAAACCAAATATTCCATTAGATAATTAATACTCAGTACAATTATACCTGGTTTACAACAAATAGGTAGATACAAATACATTCATAATAGGTACTTGCACCACAAATGTTTACTGGAACGTAGGCGGGAGGCGCTAAGCGGGGTCAGCTTGTTTACCATTCCCTATTTCACCTATGCCACGCCCCCCTGGAGACATTGTTCAAGGCTAGAATCGACGATCCGACCAATTCACGGAGTGTCGTACCCCTGGTGATACCTCAAGACACCTAGAGCAATACCCACTTGCCCACCTTCTTTAAGTTGGTTAGTCATGGTCAGAGCAGACAAGGAAAATTCATCATTTAATACAAATTGATAAAATGGATGCAAACCAAATTAATACTTTGTACAATATTATATCTAGTTTAAAACAAATAGGTAGATACAAATACATACATAATACTTGTTTATTTTATCGTTTTAAAAATATTTAAACTATTTTTAAGCTATTTATTGACATTTAAAATTTGATAACTGTCAATAAAACTGTATTAGTTCAGTCAAAAAGCTAAAATTATAACAATATTACATTTTTATAATTTAAAAATATTATTGGAAAGGTACTTGAAACTTTTAAAATATATTATTGTATTGTATACACACAATGAGTATTTTTAGTAGATAAAATAGAAGAAAATAGATTACATTATACTTAATAATATTATTAAACCACCATTTACAATTATTTTTTGTAAACAGTTATTTTATATCATTGAATTCAAATATTAAAAACACATTTCTTTCAGCGATCTCTCAAGACACTTAGAGCAATACCCACTTGCCCATCTTCTTTAAGTTGATTTTCCATACAAAATATTCATATTCAAATTACAAATTGCTGTTTGCTTACTTTTTCTTCATATGGAACAGCAAGGTCATTACAGGAGATAATCTTAACCACATCTTCGGAAGATAAAGATAGGAACTCATCACTTTTAACCACTTCCCTGAAAATAATTTTCATTATATAGATAATTTATTAATGAATAATATAAACAATTAAGTTATTTAAATTTTACAGAAACTGTTTTTTTATTAATGCTTCAGAACTTGATAACAATTCTGTACAGTTATGTAAGTCAGCAAACGATCTGATACCAATACAATTAGATGAATCCAGTTGTTTTTGTAAAAACTCAGCACATGTATTAATTACATACTCTAGCTGTAAGACATTTGCAGCTGGTAACAACACCTTAGAAATGAACAATAATTCACAAAAAATGATATTATGTTATTTGAATAACATATTCAATTAATATTCAATTATACCTGTACATTTTCTTTTGTGACCATAATTTCTCCAGTATAAATATAATCTACTAATACTTGTAAAATGGTGGAATCTAATTCTCTTATATTTACAAGATCTTTGTTGCTCTCATCAAAATGACTAAACATTGCAGAGAAATATGGACTAGCTGCTATTAAGACAATTTTATGACCAAACGTTATACATCCATCATCTGTTTCAATTCTAATATCACATAAAACTTCATTTCTAAAAACAAAAATATATTATGGATATTTATTATAAGTGAAGGTAAATAACCATCAACATACTTGCGTAGAGATTGTAAATCTTCCAGTATTCTGGCAGAGTGAGAGTTATTTCTAAAATTTGTTGGTTCACATTCTTTGGATGTCAAAACTTGCTTTAGATTATTTTCACAAGATGAAGCCTGAATAGTATCCATTTCATTTACTGACATAGAACACTTTTGAACATATTTTACAAATTGTGATTAATTTTAATATCATCATTGTGTTAAAACTTAATACTAAATTTGGGTACTTTAGACAGGGTACAAACCATGGTTGGTAATATATGCATATAAAACATTTTATACTTGGCACACATATAATGCCCTACATATTAATTGTATAAAATTACTCAAACATATACAATTTTATAGCAACTAAGATATAATAATAATAATAATAATAATAATTGTTTATTCAATAAAATGGGCAAATTATAACAAATATTAACTATTAAGTAAATAATGTTTTCTTTGAAATTTATACTTAGTATAATAGTGATAATACTGTAGATATTTTAATATTTAATAAGTATAAACTTAAGAAATTAATATAACAAATTTACGAATCACATCAACTTGGTAAATTATACGTGATAATTGCTGTTCAGTGCAGCCATAAAAAAAATGTTTACAGTAGAAAATATATACAAATAAGTACTTCAATACTGCACGTATAATACGTGATTTATACTTTACAGTTAAAATGTTTTATATCTCAATCCTAGTAAAACCCAACAAAATAATGATGTTTAGTAATTAATAATTATTAACTTATTATAGTTAGATTTATTAAATATAAACAGGTAATTGTTGAAATAAATAATATATAATTAATAATGTTCATTGTTCATAGATACTAGATAAAAAATTGTGTGTATAATACCGAGAGTGCCATTTCGGTGAATTTCTGAAATGTTTACAGATCCTTATAAAATAATTAGCAGGTTTACAACTACTACCTACTTTATTTAGTTTATCTCTGGCTAGTTATGTAGTTATTTATACATTTTCTGTCACCTCAAAGAATTTATTTAAATAAAAATAAAAAAATTAACACAATGGGTTACTTGATTATAGTTATCCTAATGATTCTATTTTAGATTCATTATACATATTGGCTTTTTCATTATAGTTTTAGTAGAGTAATATTGTTTTTCAATACATATAGCTACAATATTGTAGCCATATATTGTATATGGCTTTCCCAAAAAATCTACACCAACTGCATGGATCATTTATTTTTAACTTCACATCATGATCACAATATTATTTTTCAATTATAGGTAGGTACACAAAATTAAGAATATTTGTATATTTATTGTTATTAAAATATTATTGAATTAAAATAAGTATATAAAAATATGTACTTATTCTCTTATTTATTGCAGTTGAATTCAAATCAGTGCAGTAATCAACAATACCGAACGACTGGAGTTGTAGACAAAGGTATTTTATTAAAATATTTTAAATATGGGCTTAAATATAATTTACCTAATCGATATTGGTAGGGACAACCGGATTAAGATGAAGTCAGAAGTTGTGAGGTAAGAATGTAAGATGGTAATTGTAGGTAGGTAAGTTGTAATCAGTTGATTATATCCATAAAGACTAGAGATAAGGAGGACAAACTCTAACACAAAAAACGTCCCATAAAACATAGCATACTAATTTCTCTACCAGTCTGCGTGGCGGTCAAATCCGTGGCTGGCTGGAAGTATAATTAACTCGTATTAGATAGGGACATACTTGACTTTATTGCCTTTAAAAAATAACAATTAAAAAACTAAAAATTGTAGGTATTTAAATTATAATTACACCAATACACCATTGTATTCATCTCAAATTTGTCTTTAAGAATAAATTAGAAAAATAATATTATTGTTCTATATCTAAGTAATAAATTCACATAATATAAATAGTACAAATAGGTAGGTAAACTGATATGTTTACATAATTATTATTATTATAATATTTACTACATGTAAGTGTAATTTTCTTCAAACCAATAATTAATAACCATACCAACAACTTTTTTAATCCTCATACAGGTGCTTAAATACAAACAATTGAGTGTTTATGAAGACATAGTAAAGACGAGTAAAATGTAATACAAGGTCTTGTGGAGTAAAAAACCTACTCTAAAGGCAATTTATTGGAGGAAGAATGACGGCGTTCACTGTTCAGCCGGATCATCTAATGTCTTTTGAAAGTATTTTAAAAGACATAAGAGGCACATTTGTATAATAATATAGAATCAAATCCTTTACGTAGAAAATATACGATACAATCAGTGGCTTTTTGTAGATAGCATACGACACGTGAACATAAATTTCTAACTCAAAAGTTATTTGCAAATTTTCGTGAGTATTTAAGTATTTTGGCCAATTCTTACTTTGTCGCGTGTCCGTGTGGTGCACAATATGACGGCAGTTGTGCCTGTGTAGGAGCAGCGATTCTCGGCGCTGAGTGAATGCCGATTCGGCGAGTGACAACAGCTGAACAGCGACAGTATTCTTTTCTATGACAACGACCACGAGTCACGACTATAAAGGAAATTTACGTGTGTCCGATGGTGTCACAACTCACAGTGTACAGTAATAACAATTAACAACTGAAAACACAATAATAATATTATTATAAGTAAAAAAAATATAACAACATATCCGTACAATTAGGTACAAAATTATTAATCAACCTAAACGGGTGAGAAAACGTGTATACAGTTGTACCTACTACCTATACAGTATACATATACTAAACTTTAACCGCTTGCATGGTGCGTATCAGTAAGTTTCGCCACAGAATAAGACAATGACTTGTACATTTAACCATGACCTATTTTGTCATGCATTTAACTATTAATCTATAAATATATATGAAATACAAGTCACATTTATTATGTTGGTAAATTGCAACACATAATAATAGTTAAATTTACAAATCATAAAGATGAGTAAACTTATAGGTTAATTCATTAATTCAACTTCGCTATGATTGTAAATTTACAAGTAGGTAATGTGTTGTAGATTTAAACACAATAATATGGGGTTATTAATGGGTGTTGCCACACATTTTCTATGAACAAACTTTTTTTTACAGTGTATGTCTGTATATTATAATTTAAAGGTAGGTTGTAAGCGTGATCACATAATATGGTCGTCCACCCACCAATCGATCATTTTACATGGTCCTGTTCTCTCGTGAAAAAGAATATTACTAGAAAAAAAAAATAATACCCATTTTAATAGTACGAAAACGATAAGTTTTTCGATGCAGAATCGAGAAGTTTAGGTCTATGGTCTCAACACCAACACGCAACTCGCGCGTACGCACTCGCAAGTCGCAATTACCGAACAATAAGATCCGTTCGTTCGCGAACGACACATCTCTATCGGAAAATAATAATTTTCGATGAACGCCGGAAATCCCCACTTATGTTTATAAATTACAGTGTATTAATTAAAATATTGAGTATAATACGCGTTTTCGGTAATCTTTCGGTAAATCATATTATTTATTTTTATTTTATAACAATTGATAATAATATATTGTCGTTTTTTATTTTATCATTCAAATTTTCAATAACAACTATTACTGTACACCGCACGCCGTTTAACTCGACAAAGGAGTAGGATCACACGCACAAACTGGAACCGCTTTTTGTTTCGTTGTCGTCATTCAAAGTCGCGTGGTCACTTGTCAGTTACTCAATTCGCAGTTAAACTTTGTCACTTGTCGGTTGCCGCATACTCGCGTTTCGCACCGCCGTCATCCAAATCCTCGATCGACCTATGCTCCTACGCCCTACGCCGACACAGCTACATACCACGTACAGATCGGAACGCGACTATAGGTAAGAATTGTGACGAATTTTGTCTCAATCATAGACATTTGCAAATTATATTAAGTTTGCGGGTAGGTACGCGTGTCGTATGCTATATACCGTCGTATATAATCTACAAAGAGTAACTGCTTGGGTCGTACCAATGCAGCTGTCGACGTGTAAAAATGTACTCTATACAAATGTGTCCTGTATGTCTCTTTAGAAACTTACTTTTACGTGTCTCCAAAAACAATAAATTGTTTGTGTTTGAGCACCTGTATGGATTTATGAAGTTTGATGTGATTGTGAAGCAAATTGTATAACCTTTACTTCCTCCCCAATCTGAGTTTTGTAATTTTTTTATTGCATTGATAAGTATAGTGCTCAATTCCTGTGAATTTCTGACCAGCTTTTTAAAATTCCTGTTATACCTTAGTACCCAGAAAGTATAACTGGTATGTAGTCTGGGGCAACTTTGACTTTCTAGGAAAACAGGTAGGTAGAGCAAGAATTATAAAAAGTTGACAATGTGAAGGCAAAATTCATAATATTATTCTTTAGTCAATGCTAGGATATTGTATTCTAGTGTCTAGTCTTCATGCGTAATGAGTATAACCAACTTTCGTAATATTATAATATATTATTATTAAATAAAAACAACAAAATACAATATGCTAAAGATACAGCACATGTGCTTTGGATAAATTTAGATATAATCAACTTATTACAATTCCCATCTTACATTCTTACCTCACAACTTCTGACTTTATCTTATCCCAGCTGTCCCTACCGACATTGATTAGGTATTTTGTATATTAGCCCATATTTCAATACCATACCTTTGTCTAGAACCAGGGCCGGATTGGTATGTATCGGCCCATCGAGATTTTCACTTCTATAAGCGGCCCATTTGCATAATGAGTGGCCCAAAATTACGTCTATAATTATTACGAGCTTATAGGTGGCCAATCGTATTTAAACATACATTTATTTTCACTCACACTCACACGACCGGCCCAAACTTTAAGCGGCCCACTGAGATATTCTCGGTAGCTCGCCTAACCAATCCGGCCCTGTCTAGAACTCACTCATTGATATGAATTCAACTGCAGTAAGTAAGAAAAAAGGTCTCGTACCTATTCAATATACTTATTTTAATTCATTAATATTTTAATAAATCTAACTAATAATTTAATAATTTCTTAACATCAGCATTATGTTGTTTTTTACCCTGTCTACACTCTAAAGCACCTAAATTTAGTATTAAGCTTAAACACAATGATGATCATTAAAATTAATCACAATTTTTTAAATACCTATATTTAAAGTTGTTAGGCACGTCAGTAGAAGAAATGGATACCATTCAGGCTTCATCTTGTGAAAATAACGAAAATAATCTAAAGCAAGTTCTGAAATCAAATGACTGTGAACCAACTAATTTTAGGAATGACTCACACTCTGTAAGAATACTAGAAGACTTACAATCCCAACGCAAGTATGTTAACAATGATTTTACTATCATTCAAAATAAATATGAGTAACACATTTTTGTTTTTAGAAAAGAAGTTTTATGTGATGTTAGATTTGAAACAGATGATGGTAAAATTGTAATTGGACATAAAAATGTTTTAATAGCAGCTAGTCCATATTTCCATACAATGTTTAGTAATTTTGATGATAGCAATAAAGATATTGTTAATATAAGAGAATTAGATTCCACCATTTTACTACTATTAATAGATTATATCTATACTGGAGAAATTATGGTCACGAAAGAAAATGTGCAGGTATTATAATTAAATATTTAATTTTATATAGACTTCAAACAACATAATATCGTTTTATGTGAAATTTTTTTTGATTTCTAAGGTGTTATTACTAGCTGCAAATGTATTGCAGTTAGATTATGTAAATAGTGTATGTGCTGAGTTTTTACAAAAACAACTGAATCCATCAAATTGTCTTGGTATTAGAGCGTTTGCTGACTTACATAACTGTACTGATTTGTTGTCAAGTTCTGAAGCATATATTAAACAACATTTTTTGTATTATTAACATTTTTTAATTCTCTATATCAAGAGTAAGTAGGTAATTTATTATAAAAATAATGATTATTATTTCCAGAGAAGTAGCTAAAGGCGAAGATTTTCTATCCTTATCTTCTGATGATTTGGTGAAGCTTATTTCCTCTAATGACCTTGCTGTTCCATTTGAAGAAAAAGTAAGCAAACTACAAATTGTATTTTTAATATTATGTATGGAAAATAAACATATAAAGGTGGGCAAGTATACAGTACACAGGGCCGGCGCTACCTGGGCAAAACTTATTTAACCAATATCCATATCGCATAGAACATAGGTGTAATTTAAGGCAAAAAATCATAAAAAATGTGGGTCCCAAATAAAACAATCTTAAATCATTATGGACTTAAGCCCTCCCAAAATGTTGACCCTAGTTACACCTAAGATGTTTATTGAAATAAAAATACATTAGTAAATATTAATTTTCAACTTTTTAATGATTACTTTTAAACGTATTACACTTGTCAACTTACAAACATATAAATAACTTACAAATATACTAAGTCACTAAGGTATACAAATGTACAAAGGTTCTGTAATTTTATGTACTAAATCCTATACTATAAAATGACAAGTTTAATATAAAATAATATATTTAAATATTAGAAATTTAAGCAGTAAAAAAACAAAATTAATATAGAATATTTAAAATTTTTTTCTTGATTTTTTGGACGTATTACACTTGTTAACTTATAAACATATAAATAACTTACAAAATATATACTAAGCTACTAAGGTTTACAAATGTACAAAGGTTCTGTAATTGTATGTACTAAATTTAATATAAAATAATACATTTAAACATTAGAAATTTAAGCAATAAAAAAACAAAATTAATATAGAATATTTAAAATTTTTTTCTTGATTTTTTGGACGCAAACAACTCTATGACGTCCTTAAAATTCAATGTATTTGCTGTTTCATTTTCAATTGCAATAGTAGCCAATTCAGTCACTCGTTTTTGAGACATTGTGTTTCTTAGGTAATTTTTGATTATTTTGAGCTTTGAGAAACTCCTTTCTGCTGACGCTGAGGTGATTGGTATGGTTAACAAAATTCGGAGTGAAATTACTATGTTAGGAAAAGCTGTAAAAGCACCAGGCATTGTTTTTAAAAAACTGAGTGCTTCTATTGGCGTAGAATCTTCTTTCATTGTATGACGAAAAACTAGTAACTCTTCATACAATTCAGAAGCAACTATATCATATAATTCTCCGTCACTTAGATAATTTTGTAAATCTAAGCAACTCTTCATAAGGTCGTCATTAGTTATTTTTTGGAGCTCACCAATATTGTATAGAAAACTGAAATTGTCGCTATAAATTTTAAATTGATTAAATCGTTCACTAAATGATAATATAGCTCCATCGGCAATGACATTAAAATAAAATATTCTGAAATTGTTTTCTGCGTCATCATTTATTTCATCAGAATTCTCATACTCAAATTGTTTTTTTGTCCTTCTAAAACGCTTCTTTTTAAATTTTTTATGAATATTCACGACATCTGCTATTTCATTAGCTTTAATTTTTGAAGATTCAAAACCACTCATTTTAAATGATTTTAAAAATTCTAAAAGACCATTTAAAAGGCTACTACATTTGTCCAAATGAATATTAATGTTTTGTAAAGTTTTGCTTACCGTATTTACTTCAACTAATATTTCATACCATATTATCAGACTAAGAATAAATTCATAACTTTCTAGCACTTTCTAGCATCAAAAGAATGCTCTAGGATTTTTTGCTAAAATTCTTGATTGAACCCCTTTGTACTGGCCTTTCATATTGGCACCATTGTCATATGCTTGTCCACGACAATCTTTTATATCTATACCTATACTTTTTAATTTATCTAATAAAATATTTGTCAAATCATATCCAGTTGTAGAATGAACATTAATAAATTCAATAACATATTCTTTGATGCAAGGTATTGTAGACATACTTTTATTTCCCATATCTAGAATACGAATAATTATAGAAAGTTGCTCTTCTCTACTAACATCTGGAGTGCAGTCCATCATTATAGAAAAGTATTTTGCTTCTTTGATGCTTTCTACAATCTGTTGACGAATTTTTTGTGCTATAAGTTCAATCAGTTCATCTTGTATTTTGGTGACTTAAATAATGATCATGAGTTTCATTATTTTTTATCCGACGAACATGTTCTTGAATAACTGGATCGAATTTGGCCATCATCTCTATGAGGCCTAAAAATTTACCATTATGTTCCGTATAAATTACATCAGAGGATCCCCGAAATGCATCACCATGTTTTGCCAAATAAAAAATTGCTGATAAAATTCGTTTTAGCACATCTTTCCAATATTGTTTTTCTTTATCTATTTCCTTTAAATGCAAATCATCGATAGTTTCGTTTTTAATAATTCGTGTTTTTAATTCGTTCCAAGAGAGAATTGTTTCTTTATGAGAAGAAGAATTTTTGTGTTGTTCCAATTTTAATGCTATATGTTTCCAATCTGAGGTTCCATTATTAGTTAAACTACCAGGGTTAGGAATTTTTAATTGTGAACTAAAAAGTTTGCAAGAAAAACAATAAACTCGATCACGTGATTTTGAATACAACAACCAATTTCTTGATATTTTTCATTATTCTATAAAACATTTTATTACTAAATTTCCTATTTTGATCATTTTTTGGATAACTTTTGTAGAATTCAATTTTTTCAGATTTACTAAGAACAATTTTAACTCGCATATCATGGGTTAAGGACTGTGGCCACTGATCTGGATCACTAAAATTTATATCTGCTTCTTTGATCTCGTTAATTATTTTTTCATTATTAATTATTGTTAAGTCACTAGATTTTTCAACTATCTCAATACTATTTTGAGTCACAAATTCTTTGGAACAACAGGGTTGCTGTGTATCACCTTCCAATATTAACTCTTCTTCATAACATTCAATTTCATTCTGTTCTTCAGCTACTCTCTCCAGAGTATCTGAAGAAAAAACAAATTTGTCTAACGCACCACGTTGCTTTTTTAGATTTTTTTCAAGGTTTTGTTTTTTCTGTCGTTTTTGGTGGCCTGAATCAAATTTACGATACTTATCTCGCTGCCGACTACTCATTTTGAATAAAATCACGTTTGCCGTATTTGGGTAGTCTGTAATTTTTTGAATTTTAAAATTTTAAAATGAGAAATGTCAAAGTACCATAAGAATATGAAGTGCTATCAAAAAAGGGGTATGTGTTTAAAGATCAGAGCAATATTTTATGAAATATATCATGTTTTTTTAATGAGATTAAAAATAAATAAGTTAATAAAAATTATATAGTATATAATATAAAGCCATTGAGGAGAACAATAAACTTGGTGCAATAACGTCGGATTTCTTCAATATAATTCGTATAAATTGAGTTATTATAGTTTATGAATATTAGATTTTTCCGTTTTCTAATATACTAATATATACAAATTAAAAATTATTTTATATTATTATTATTATTATTAATTTATTTCTCAAGATAAGAATACTGGGCCTCACTGAGTATTCTCGTGTGGAGGCCCAGGAGTTATTATGTGTACATGAGTTTAATTAATTTCTAGTGTATAAGTTACATGTTGTATTGTTTAAAATTATTAATTATATAATATTAAGTAAAAATATGTGTCTACTATCTTAGTGAAACATTACAAATTAAACGTAAATAAAAAAAAAAAATCATGATATATAAACCTGTAGTAGATTTCTTATAATTAGAGTATAAAAACAAAAAAATAGAACATAGAAAAATTGATACATAATATAAATTTAACAAATAGTTAAAAAAAGGTATGTTATTAATTATAATAATAGGTTATTGTTGAATTCATAAAGAAGCCATTTCTTAAAGTCTATCTTAAACCTAAGCAGAGTTAATGCATGGAAGTGTTTTGGTATTAAGTTTAGGATTTTTGTACCGACGAATTTATATTGTTTTCTTATGCCCGTTTTATGAGGCCATTGCATTGTATAATTATTATTTTTAGCGAACCTGGTTACAACATTATGACTCAGGGGTAATGGGACATCATGTTTTTTTAAGAAAAGGACTGCTGAATTAAAATATATTTTTTTGATATCTAGAACATTAAAGTCTTCGTAAAGTTGTTCTGTATTGTATGTTTTGTCTTTACTTAAGGCGATCTTAATTAGTGTGTTTTGAGTAGTTTGTAATCTAGAGAGAGCGTTCTCATATGATCCTCCCCAGCCTATAATTCCATAAGATATTATTGGTTCAATCAGTGCCAAGTAAATTAATCTTAATTCTTTCTTATTTAGGATATCTCGAAATTCTCTCATTATATATATCATTTTTCTGGTTTTCTGTGTTAATGAATTTATTTGATCATGCCATTTCATATTTGAGCACATTTCTATACCCAGATATTTGAAGTTATTCACAACGTTTATTTTCTTACATTCACACTTTATATTGTTGGCATAGCATGTATCCTCGTGTAATATGAAATCTTTTTTGGTTGGTAACGTATTAGTTTTCCATGAATGTAATAAAATAACAGTTTTATCGTAGTTTAGAAATAGGTTATTCATTATAAGCCAGTGTTCTATGATTTTTAGATCTTCCGTTATAGTTTTAAACACAGCTTCCCACGTAATTTCTGAGCAAATTAAAACTGTGTCATCAGCATAGCAAACAAGGGTACTTTTTAAGGGTAGGTTTTTAATGTCATTTAGTTGTATATTGAATAATATAGGTGAAATGGTCGTTCCTTGTGGTACCCCACATATAATCGTCATTTCATCACTATGTATTTTATTAATTTTAACTAATTGTTTCCTGTCACTAAGGTAAGATTTGAATAATTCTAAAGCGGGTCCAGTTATCCCAATATTTTTCATTTTATTTAATAGAATACCGTGGTTGATAGTGTCAAAAGCTTTAGCCAGGTCAAGGTAAATTGATGCACATTTTTTTTCTTTCTCTAATGCATCGTAAATAATATTTGTTGTTTTTGCTATAGCCTGATCTGTCCCTTTTCCCGGTCTAAAACCAAATTGGTTTTCAAATAGTAAATTATTTTTTTCTAAAAATTCAACTAGTCTATTTTTAATAATTTTTTCAAACACTTTTGCTATATTTGATATAATAGAGATTGGACGATAATTGTTTAATGAAGTGTATGATCCTTTTTTATGTATAGGGGTGACTATTGAAGTTTTAAAAGCATAGGGTATACAATTTGAATTTATACATAAATTATAAATATGTTTCAAAGGGTGACAAAGAATTTGTTTATGTTTTTTTAATAGTTCAGATGTTATGTTATCAGCTCCGGGGGCAGATCCATTTTTTAATTTAGAGATAGCTTTCAGTATTTCAAATTCATTTATATTCGTAAAATTATTGAGGTAAGGTTTTTCATGTATTATTTTATTATCAGTAGAATTAGGATTTAAATTGTCTTTGTATTTATTTGTTTCATAACTTTTTAATTTGGTGATTAGTTCGGCGGCAACATTTATGTAATATTCATTAAAGCTATTAGCTATTAATTTAGGGTGTTCGTTAACATTTATTTCTTTATCATCTTTGGTGAGTATTTTATGGATTGTTTGTTGTTTTTTATTTTTACCGATTTGGTCTCCTATCAATTTCCATTTTAATTTTGAGTTGTTGTCTGCTTTTTTCAGTTCAGTCTTATAGTAATTTTTTTTAGTATTTCTGATTAATAATGTTACCATATTTCTGTATTTTAGGTAATAATCTTTTAGTTGGTTATTATGAGGGTGTTTTCTAACTTGTGAGTGTAGATGATCTCGTTTTCTGATTGTCTTTATTAAAGTAGTGGTTGCCCATGGTTTAATTTTCTTGGTTTTAGATGAGATCTGAATTTTTTTTGAAGCGGATATTTTTATAGTATTTAATATTTCGGTAAAAATATTAGTGGCGTTATTAACTTCTTTATTTTGATAGACGGATAACCAATCTTGCGCTTTGATCAAGTGGGTAAGTTCTACTTCATTAGTTTTCATTATTGTTAACGGGTTTGGTTCATTATTGCGGTTTTTAGAGATATTTTTTATGCTAAGGATTATTGGATAGTGATCAGTTATATTTAACTGTGGTATAATTGATAATACATTTTTCATAGTCTTCGTTTTAATGAATACATGGTCGATACACGTGTTAGAACTAGGTCTAGTAACGTTATTGATGAAAGGTACAAAGCCGTATTCCATCATGAGTAATAGGTAATCGTTTTTTATTTTTGAAGGTCTAAGCAGGTTAATATTCATATCACCGAGTATTATTTTGTAATTTGCCGTTTTTGATATAGATTTTTTAAGAATTAAATCGTTTATTTCATTTAGAGTTTTATCTAAATCTGTATTGCTAGGTGACCTATATTTTGCATAAGCTAGAAAAACAACATTATCCATTTGAAACGTTATTTCTAGAGTTGTTAATGTACTAGTGTTTATTTCCATAACTGAAATTCCTACTAAAGTATTTTTTAAGTAGACAAACACTCCATCATTTTGGTTTTTGTTAAATTTGGTTGTGAACATTGTGTACCCATTTATTTGAAAATTATTGGTTGATATATGTGTTAGTCCTAACCAAGTTTCTGTTAAAACAATTACCTCAATTTGTGTGTTGATATGGTCTAATAAAATGCATAGTTCGTCAAAATGTTTTTTGATACTGCATATGTTTAACATAAAAATATTCAAGGTGTTTTTCGTATAAATTATGGATTTTAGTTCATCGCATGAACATTCGGTGGCACTAATTGAATCAATATTATCTAGTACTAAAGTGTAATCTGCAGTATTGTTTGTCATGGGTATAATATTATAAGAATAGTGATATGATTAATTAAAACGACCCAGAGCCCAATTAAGTAGTAGTGGAGATAATCTAATAATTGATTGTACCTTAATCGGTTTAAATTTAATAATGCATGTTTATTATAAGATGATAGAAGTGACTTCTTCGTGTGAGTGTAGTTGGAGAATAAAAATATAAGTGTTATGTGATATAATAATAATTTTGAATAATGTACGTATTTATGTAAAAAAATCAAACAGGCATTGATAACATTAAATGGTAGATAGTTGGTTATGTGTAGGTATGATTTAGGAAATATGAAACAAATTAGTTTAAATGAGTAGAGTTTAAGTTCAATTTTAATTTTTGAATTACCTCTTCATTGACAACGTGAATAATTTTCTCTGATTCATTTTTGCGAAGGAAGATCTGTCCGTTTTTAGTCCAGGCGAATTGGAAATTGTATTGTTTACGGAGATCTCTAGCTTCTTTGAACAAAAAATTGCTTTTTGGTGTTAGATTTTCCCTTATATATATTGGCATATCAATTTCCATACCAATTTTTTTTGTGGACAAATTTCTTATGATTTTACGTGAATCTAGTATTTTGGTTTTGTCTTGGCGGTTTGTAAATCCAACTATTATTCTTCTTGTACGATTTTTTTCTGCACGTCCTATTCTATAACAATCGTTAAGCATAGGGTCCGTGATTTTAACATTTAACTGTGTACCAATGGTTTTCATTATTTCATAGCAGTTTTCCAATTTATTTTCAGGTACGCCATCGATGACTATTTCATTAGCAATCAATCGACGTTCAAGAGTTTCAATTTTATTTTCTAATGTGTTGATTTGTGCTTTCATTGTTTGGTTTTCATTTATGATTTTGTCAATCGTATTAATCTTGTTACTTATAAGTTCGAAGTTTTTCCCAGTTTCAGTTTTAAACAATTCAAAACAATCTTTAAGTTGTAATATAATGTTTTTTAAATCGATAAGGTTTGTTTTGTCATCATTAATTTCTTTGTCTATTCGTAAAGACGCTCTTTTTTCTGCAGAACACTTGTTGCATCTCCAGTAGGAGCCTTCGTCATTATAAAAAGCAATGTCCTCTTTTGTTAGTTTTTGGCATTTGGGCATTTGGCATGCCATGTTATTTTGCAATCATTGCAAGATATAGATAATGTTCGTGATGTAATAATGGAACTGCAGACATAACACATCGACATTATGTAAAAACTATGTACGTAAAAATGAATGGAAATAACGATAATAGCTGGAAACTAATTAAAATAATAAGATAATTAAGCTGATAAGAGAGCACACTAATAACGAAAGAAACACTACACATCCGTCCTGGTCGGTACCACGAACGTAACTTATATTGATCAATTCCGATGTTATTACACAATACACCGATCAAGGTATTTTGTGTGTACACGCTCAGAAGGTATTTTAAATTACTAAACTAGTGTTTTACTATAAAATGTATTCATTATTCAACAATTATTACCTGGAGAGTGGAGAAATAAATTTAAATTTACAAACTCTTCTTGTCAGCTTAGACGAGGACGACAGTCGAAAAACAATTGAGAATATTCAACTTCAAATGTTGTCGTTACTCGTTAGCACACAAATCCTCAAAATAGGTACATTAAATAATTTTATATTATATAGTTATCGACGTTATCGTAGTTCGTAGTATAGCCAGTATATACTGTTATCGGACGTGGTGACAACAGTTACTGATGATTTGACAGCCGCTCGCAATATCGGGTAATGATTGATTAAATTTAATAATGCGATTAACTGTCTAGGAATCCGGGGTTTCCATACCGTGCGACGTGCCATACCGATCGACGTTGACGCATAAATATTTAATATAATATTATATTGTTGTTTTGTTTTAGTACAAGATTTTCATATAAAATATTTTCCTATGTACATTTTGAGCGAGAGGCCCTTGAATGCGCGAGGCCCTGGACAAATGTCCCCCTTTGCCCCCCCCCCCCCTAACGCCGGCCCTGACAGTACAGTTGATGTCTAGACTTTACATAGATCACTGTATCAGATGTGTTATATTTGAATTCAATGATATAAAATCATTGTAAACGAAAAGGAATCTGAGCTCTAAAGGTTTAATAATATTACCAAGTATATTTTATGGTATGTTTGATAAACTAATTTATTTTACTATTAGACATTAGTAATACTGTATTTCTGGAGCAGTTTTAATTATTTTTCCAAAAAAGGTGCATATGAAAAGATCATTGTGTGCATACAATATAACAATATACTTTAAAATTGTAAGTTCCTACCACGATTAAAGATATACAGGTTGCACATCGACTACTGATAAGGTGAAATACGAAATGACTACCAATAATTAACCAGTGGCGCTCCAAGCGGCAGTATTACAATTAACCGATTATAGATATATAGGTGTAAAATTAGTTCTAAATGTCGACACATATGGTTGAGTGTTGACATTAAGCGCCACTAGTTAATTATTAACAGCTGATTTTTATAGTCACTTTGGAAATCAGTCTGGAAGCGGTTTACTATAGGGCGATGTGCAACCTGTATATCTTTAATCGTGGTTCCTACAAATAATATTTTTAAACTAAATAACTAAAATCAATAAAGCTTGATTACCATAGAAAATAATTTTATTGACTGTTATTGAAAATAAACAAAAATATGTCTTATTTTAAATGTCTATAACTATTAAATAACTCTAAAATAGTTTTTTTAAATTAGTTCAAATCAATTGTATCTCTTTGATGATAAAGAAGTTTTGTGGTCGGCTCCGACTGTAATTAATTTTCTACAACTTTCACCTCCTCGTACCACATTGATTAGTCAGTAGGCCCAAACAATTTCGCAAACGCAGCTCATAAACCTTCTACTGCATGTCTATATTGTGATTTATGTGTATTTACAATCCTAACACCAATACTTGGACCTTGGAAAGATTGTCAAGAAAGGAGTACGAGTTTATGGTGGAGTAGTTGTCGATAGACCACATCATTATCATTAATTAGCTTACAGTAGTACTCATTGTTAATAGTAATATGAACAAATTTTTGTGTAAATTATGATGACACGTGTATTGTTTTAAATATTTTTGTAATTTTATATAGACTTCAAACAACATAATATTATATGTGAAATTTTTTTTGATTTCTTGGGTGTTATTACCAGCTGCAAATGTATTGCAGTTAGATTATGTAATTGGTGTATGTGCTGAGTTCTTACAAAAACAACTGAATCCATCAAATTGTCTTGGTATCAGAGAATTTGCTGACTTACATAACTGTACTGATTTGTTGTCAATTTCTGAAGCATATATTAAATAAAATTTTTTGTATGATTAGTTCAAATCAATTGTATCTCCTTGATGATAAAGAAGTTTTGTGGTCGGCTCCGACTGTAATTAATTTTCTATGACTTTCACCTCCACGTACCACATTGATTAGTCAGTAGGCCCAAACAATTTCGCAAACGCAGCACATAAACCTTCTACTGCATGTCTATATTGTAATTTATGTGTATTCAAAAATATCAAATAATATATATTATTTAATACCATAAAAATATAAGAATTATTAATTAATATTCCTTTGCTTAATATAAACAGTAGGAACACATGATCATAAAGATCTATTATATTTTTGGGATCCTGTGATAATTATACACTATTGAATGGTTGAACACACTATTATTATATTTTAATCTTGTTTTAAATATTTGTTATTGTAGGTTTTTGAACGTGTTATCAAATGGGTAAAACATGATACAGATCATCGAATAGATTTTTTGCCAAAATTAATGGAACATGTACGTTTGCCATTATTAAAGCCAGATATATTAATTAATATATCTGAAGAACCTCTTCTAGACAATATTTCTAAATGTATGTTGCTTACATAAATATGTTATCATTATTAAGAATCATCATTACTAAGAATCATTATTATAATTTTTTTAGGTAAAGATTATATAATCGAAGCATTACATTTTTACCATCAAAAATCAGTTCAGCATTTTACCATTCCAAGAACAATTATTTTTAAACCTAGACAGTTTGATGGTTTTCAAAAAGTATGATTCCAAATTGATTAATTTATCTTCACAATAATTTTGTCCATTTAATTCTATTAGGTTCTTCTAATGTTCAGTAAGTCTAATACATCGCCAAAGTGTTATACTGAATGGTATGACCCAGCAACCAAGCTAAGAGAGAATGCACCAGGAATAAATGAATGTCGGAAGTATGCTGGTTTTGGTGTAATACATGATCGATTTGTGTTTGCTGTGGGAGGTGTAAATGCATCGAGTTCTAAATCTGTTACTATGCTTGACGTATCTTCAAAATCACCATCATGGGTTCCAATGGCCGACATGTTAGTTAGTAGAATGTGTTTGGGAGTTGGAGTATTAGGTGATTGTATATATGCAGTAAGTCAAATCAATATTTTACTTATTTTCTATTAAAAATGTATATTGTTTGTAATTCTAGGTTGGCAGATGTGACGGCAACAGTGTTTTAAAAAGTGTAGAGGTTTTTGATGGCATTACCCAAAAATGGAGAATAGTGTCTTGTATGACAATTAAGAGACGTAAATTTGATGTTGGTGTACTCAATAATCGTCTATACTCAGTGAATAATTATATTATTGATTGATTTATAATTTGTATTACATTTAATTTCATAAATTTTGTAGGTTGGAGGTTACAATGGTAATCAAATTAACCCTTTCACTGCTATGGACGCATATATGCGTCCAACGTAGGCAACTCTGTGGTGCTATGGACGCACATATGCGTCTTTTCATTTTAAAAATCATTTTGAGAATTTTGAGAAACCATTTTGAGAAACCCTGGCTAAGAGATATACAATTAGCAATAACTTGGTAAGTTTTGTTCCAATTTTTTTTTTTTAATTTTTTCAGATTCAGTGAGTATATATCTATATTTTTAAGGTGGAAATACTAGTTAAATAATTTATGAAATATAGTCGGCACAGAGTAGTTGCATTCGATTTTTATGGTCAGCAGTGAAAGGGTTAAATCTACAATTAAATTATTCCAAAATGGTTCGGTACAATGTCACTCAAAATTTATTTCTTTACAAAAATCGTTAGCAATTAATCCGGAAACCTCATATTTAGACCCATTTTTTAAAAACTTTTTTCAACCTCAGCCTCCTCCCCTATGTAATTACTCATCTAAGTTAGATATGAGTACGGTTGTCGCATTAAACCACAGCCTCAACGAACATTTAATGTACAATTTGAATATAAATCCAAAAAAGTGAGTGTAATGGTTCATAGGTAATTTACAAAATTCTTATTTATTTTTTTTTTTTTATTTTTCAGTGATGTAATTTGTACGCTTCTAGAACAAAAGATCTGGCTGGTGAAGACTGAACTGGTGGTGAGGTACGTCACCAGATTTCAGTCCTCAATTGAAGGCATCGTGAAATGGTCACATATGGTGGTGAATGCGACGGAGACCATTCACCACCGTATGTTGTGCATGTTGGACTTGGATTTCCAATGCTTTATTTCTGGCCTTGACAACTGGTGGAAATTTTACCATACTGTGGATGATCTGAATTTGCATATGGGGTAAGTGTTGAGAACAGTATTCTGATGAAATCTAAGACATTTGTAATTCACTCTTAGAATCAAAAATAAAAATTATGAATTATTATAAGAAAATGTATTCCAATAGCCAGTTATATCTGACACACCTCGTATACTTTTAACATAATATTTTAACATTATAGATGTCCAGGAGAAAATCATTCCGCACACAATATAATTATCGACAAGGAGTGTATGGCTATGTTTCGCCTACCTCCTGTCGATAATTATAACGAAACATTGATATTAGCGTGCACCTACTTGTACTTTTCATATTCTAAAAGCCCTTCCAATCACACTGTAAGTATTTATATTCCTATTAAAACATTTTTTTTTGTTTTTATTTTACACATTTAATTACATTATTCACATATCTAACTATTTTTTTCAGCTTAATACACTTTTCAACCATGTAAAAATTGTCATGACCATCTGCAATCATCCCTTCACCACTAAGACAAATTTAAAATTCACCCTCAATAGCTTAATAAATCAGAAATATATCATCAGCCATCAAATCCATAAAAAAACCACATACCATATTGAAAATCTACCAAAAATTAAATCACTATTTTCGAAACATTATGACACCACCATCCATAGAATCATTAACATAACCAAAGATGAGTATTTAACAACTGCCATGCAGCATAGTGTAAGAAAAACTTTTTATAGTTCACAAATTCAAATAATTTATATAATTGTTTTTTGTCTTCTGTTTCAGTTACCAACAACACTGTGGAAAAACACACTCCATAAACCTTCATACATCAACAAAACATACATGTTCAACAAATTACTAAGAAAAACTAAATTCATCACATCATTTTTAAACACATTAACATTGACACTGAACACCACGACAATAGACATACACACAGAATACACACAAAATTTACTAACTTACAAACAACATTTAGACACACTTCTAACAACCCATCCAATACAAGACATATAACACAAAATTCAAACAAAATCAACACAAAATAACACACACACACCAACTAAAATCAGCCCGCTACGAACATATATTAACACATATTATATTTGATTTTTTACAATCATGACGAACACACAAACTATAACAAACGACACAAACCATAACAAACACAACAATACACTTACAGACATACAAAAACCAACAACTATTAAAAACTTTCACTCAGTAACTCCACTACAAAAATTTGTTAAGCAACATTACAATTAACTTTCACGTACAATCACCAATTAATATTATTATATTAAAAAAAATATATTATATACTATTATACAAACTATTGACTTATAACTTATTACTTATTACTTATATATTACTTATATTACTTACCTTCTTCGATTGCCGGACTATGTAGAAGACAGAAGTTGGTAAATACTAAATTAATAATAATAAATACATTATATTAATATCATTTATTTACATCCTTTATAATTTTTTATTAATGTATAATTTTTATAATATTTTTATATGTAATATTTACCTATTATAATTTTAGTTTTTTTTTATCAGGATTATTAAATTTATTCAATAATAAAGTATGTAATATGTAAAATGTGTTAAAGTATTAAAATCAAAGCAAAATATGTATTAAAATAAAATTTATAAATACGTAATTAATTTTTTTTTCCACTTCGCCTATAAGATTCATTCGGTTATAAGACTCACTTTGTGCTGGTCCCAAAGTGAGTCTTATAAGCGGCGTCTACTGTATATACAAGTAGAACTGATAAGTTGTTCCAGTGTTTAGTCTGTATAGTTATAGTCTGTGTATTTATATAGTTAAATTAATTTTTGTTGGTAGATTTGATCTCTGGTAAGAAGATAGATTAATTTACAAAGGGTTAAATTTGTTTTTTTTTTATTCATCGGATTTTAGTACTGTTAGGAAAGGATTGTATTTTGTTTAAATTGATGATATTAATCAGCCGTAGGTAGGTGGAATTAAGTAAAAACGACAAACTATTGGTATAACTTTGATACTTTAGAGTTAAATCATACACTCACTTACAAACAGCACGGAGTCCGCGATCTACCACAAGTAGATTGCCTACCTGATAATGTACTGCTGGGAATCAGAATTTTTATTCATGGCAACGAAAAAGTTAAGATAGAGTTGATACATTTAACATTCAACGAAGTGCACGGAATCGGCTAGTAACATATAAAAATAACATAAAATTGATTTTTTTTTTTTTTTGTTAAAAAAAAAATTAAATTCGCCACTCTGGCCAGACATGATCCATTTATGAGTACATATACACAGAACACGATGTAGAGAAGATAATAATTATACATCGTGGCATAGGATTAAGTCCACCACACAAGGAGTACAAGTGACATTATTTGAATTTCGTAATAATCAAGTCTGAGATATGTACACTTGTATCTCTTTCCTGCTAATCCAGAATGACTTTGATACCAGTACCAAATCGCATCACGTCATAACAAAAAATTAATTTATATCTCTTACCAAATAAAACAGAAAATGTGTATTTCAGCTGTGCACTTGACTCAATTTGTTTTAAATGTCTTATCGGTCACAACGTGCCAACTGCCAATGTCCAATGTAGGTATTAATGAATAAAAATTGAACTATTCGAAATTTAATAATAAAGTATAAATAATAATTTATAGTTACATTCAACAATATTTAGTAATTTACCCAAAGTCCAAAGTATAAAATAATATTAGTTGCGGCTCAAAATACAAACATTAGCAAAAATAGGTGTTTATTCCGTTCCGCTCCACCACACGGAGAACATAAACTAATAAGTACAAAAGTCAGTCTTGGGTAGTATATTCACTATTCTGAACAAAGTATTTCAGATACAGTATTCGGAATCGGAATACTTTTTAAGTAGGCATTTAGAATAGTTTTTAAATACTTTTTTCAACAGTACCTATTCTGAATAACAATTTAGAATATTTTTTAAATGTATTTTGTTCGTATAAAAAAATACTCATTACCTATTTATAATAATAATTGTTTTCTTTTTTTTCTGGACATTTTTACAATATTATACACATTTAAAAATTTTAAATCAAGTATCAACAACTTAAATTAGACTATATTCAGAATTATTAAATAATATATTATCCTGACAAATTTTCCTGAAGAAAATTATCATTGGTTTAAGTTTTTTTTTTTTTTTTTTTTATTGAGTAAAAAGACAATCTACAATCTATACAACAAATACGCACGTTAATTAGATGAGATAAAAGAATACAAAACCAACAACAATGAATATTATGAATTTGGGGAATTACCCAGTGATAACACCCTGCAAGTGATAATTTATTTACTGTTTGTTATTATGGGTTTTTTTTTTCAGGACAAAAGGTCCCTGCACCATTTTCTTTTTAACCTACGTTGAGGGTTATCGGGTAGAGTTTTTGTTGATAGTTTAATAATCAAGGGGTTTGTATGTGACTGGAGTTTATTTTGGAATCTAGCATAGTATGTTTTGGCAATTTGATTTAAAGTTTGTACTTTAAGATCTGTGTGAAGATTATTGTTCGTTATGTACCAGGGTGCAGAGGAAAGTAGGCAGAGGCAGATGGATTGAAAGGCTTGAATTTTTTTGGTGTTGGAGGGTTTTGCGGTTCCACATAGGCCATAACTGGATACCGTGGGTCCATAGTGGTTCAAGTAGAGACTTATAAATTAATAATTTGTTATTTATGTTCATTTTAGATCGCAGGAGAGGCCTTAATAAATGAAGACGGGCGTTTGCCGTTTAGGGCTTTACGTTTGTTTTTAATATGAGAATTCCAAGTTAGTTTACTATCTAATATAAGGCCTAAGTATTTTACCTCGGAGCAAACAGGGATCGAAATATTTTTCATTAATCTTAAAGTTACATAATAAAATCAAAAAATATATTATAACTGATAATTATTTACATAAATAACATAATGGACATTAACAAATTACAGAATTATAAAATAGTATTAATATAAAATATTATAAAAAAATATTTAAAAACTAAAACATATTATTTTTCTGAATTAAAATTTATTAATGTATACAAATTATTTAAATTGCGATTTTGAAAATTGTATCGTATGGTACAACTGTCATCGAAACCAAAATACATTAATTTAATATTATATGCGTTTACCGACTAGCGATAATATAGAATATAGATCGAAGACACCACCTCAACGTCAATGTAGCGAAATTGCATATACAAAGCGCCGGCTAACAGATGTTAATATTATGATTGAAATAATATTAATATGAATGTAAAAATAAATAATGTTAGTTGTTCGTTGTTACCATATATTATATTATATTTCAATTTATGTTAGAAAACCTTATGAGGTACATTGTATTAAATCTCCAAACCTAACCGTAGGTCCATAGTGGTTTAAGTAGACTTATTAATTGGTTTAATAGTTAAAACAAAAATTAAAACATATTTTAAAATAATTTGGAATATTTTTGAAGTATTTAAAATACATTATTTGGAATACTGTTTTTCATAAGTATTCGAGTATTTATTCCGAATACTTTTTAAAAGTATCTTACCCAAGTCTGACAAAAGTGAACTACAAACCACGATTATTGAATATTGATTATAGATTTAAGATAATATACCTTATTTAACATAATTATGTCTATTATTGTCTTTGATCGGGGTAACACGTATAATCGTATCGTTAACTAGGGCTCTCATCTCTGTTTTTAGCCAAAATAGACCCATCTTATATCAACTGTACCGGATATCGGTACAGTCGTCGGATAAACCTTCTGAAAACATATTTAAATTTATCTGAATTTTGAAGAAGACTTTGACACTTTTTTGAAATTAACCCTTCAAAATTAAATTTTTAAATTTTTAATACATGGTAATATCGTGGTTGAATAATCAATTATTGATTTAAAAATGTCAGAAAGTCGTTTTCGAGTAATTTTTATGACACATTCAAATATTATGTTTTCAGAAATTTTATGGGAAGGTTAGTTAATATGATTGGAAAAATATTGAGACTTTTATCAATAAAAACAAAATAATTAATATATTTTTTTTGTGTCATTTACAAACGTTATTAACATGACGTATAAATTTACAATATTATGCACGTGAGGTGAGGGAGCCACTTATTTATTTTATACACACTACACGTCTACACAGTACATAAATATATATTATATCACTCGCACTAATATATATCACATAGAAATTGCCTATACTGAACTCCTTAAAAATGGTCGGTATCGAATTCCTTTTACATTTTCTAACCTCTGAACGCATATTTAAAATAAAAATATGTGTTAGCTGTTAGGTATAATGGTGTAGATTGATAGATAATTAGATATATCGGAAAATTAATTACTACAGCTTAAAATACAAATACTTTCTTTTTACTCTTTGACCAATGTTTAATTTTGAATAATTTCTGAAAGCAGAATCATCAGGATTCTATTGTATTCGAAATAAATGATAATCAATTGAATAAGACCACTGAAGACTACTAAAATAATTTTCTTTATGTACTGAAAAAATATAAAACTAGGGATGATAATTTGCAAATGTTCACGATTTTGATGAATTATGTCAAAATTTGAACTTGAAACACTTATATTATTATATTATATATTATATTGTGACAGTTTATTATCGATATTTATTATGGTATAATATAAAAAATATATTATGAGTAATATTGTATTAAATTTTCAAGGATTTTTACCTTGCATAACTACATTTTTATCAACATTTATATAAAAAAAATTCTTAAATGTCAAATGTTTCTCAAAATAAGCCAAATTTTTTTGAAAAATTGTCATTATGCTAATATATACATTATACACATAGTAATATAATAGAAATTTCAAGTATCGATTACATATTATTATATTCGTTTTTGAGTTACATCTATTAGAGCAAAAAAAAATGGACTTTTTAAAATTTGATAATTTCTGATAATTTTTATTTTTGACCACTTGAATATACACAAACTAAATTCAATTTCCTACCAGAAAAGATACTAGGCAATCGCAGCATTTTAACTACCCCAAAAAGTGAAAAATTTTATAGAGTCAATAAATTGTTTAACAAAACTGTAATTTGAAGGTATAATAACACATTTTTTAACTTCGTATTGGTACTCCTTGCAAAATTAATATTATCACATTTTCCATGTCCTATTAATAACACATTTTTAAGCAGAAGTATACTGATATTTCAATTGTATTTTTTTTTTCATGTAATATATTTTGTAATTTTTTTGTCGATCCACACATAAACTAAAAGATACAATTTAAATATACTGCAATATTATTATCTTCAAAAATTATTAATTTAATTTAATAATCAATTTTAATTATAAAAAAAAAAATATTCTCATCAAACATTCAAAAAAACAAGTGTATAGAACAAAAAACGTTTCATCATAAATTATACAAAAACATTTAAACATGTTCATATTACTTCCAAAAATGAGTACTTCTGTATGCTGATTTTGGTCTATTAACGACTACTCCACCATAAAGACATACTCCACGACTTGACAATATCTCCATGGTCCAAGTATTGGTGTGGGGGTCGTAAATTTCTATACTATCAATTGAATCACCAGTTACTCCGCCCATAACATACAATAAACCATTTAATGCCACTACTCCTTTAACAAAATAGTTGTTTAAATTTAATATATTTATACGAAGGTTATTCTAAAAAAATATAATTGTAATAGTTACCAGGACAATAACGTGATAAATGCATGTCAGCTATAGAATACCAAACTCCATCACTTGGTCTATAAACCTCAACACTTTTAAGATCCTCTATTCCATTATAACCACCGATAGCATACATAAGACCGTTCAAAACTACTACACTGACACCTTGACGATCTTCAGACATTTCTGAAACTAGTGTCCATTTGTTAAGACTGGGATCATAATATTCAACAGATTTCAAAACTACTTTATTACCACCTCCAACCTAAACGATTTAATTAAATTACATATTGCAAATTAAAAATAAAGAAATTATATAATTATTCACCGCGTATAAGCGATTATTGAGTACACCAACACCAAAATCACTTCTCTTAATCCACATATTAGATACCATTCGCCATTTTTGAATATTGACATCAAATACCTCGACACTACTTAATGCTTTGGTGCCGTCATAACCGCCAATCTAGAATAACAAAATAATAAATATTCATAATATATAATAAGTAATATGTTAATATAACTTACTGCATACAGACAATTATCTAACACGCCAACTCCTAAACGTCTTCGACCAATTAACATGTCGACCATAGGCAACCAAGAAGGTGATTGTGAAGATACATCAAGCATACTAACAGATACAGAACTTGATTGATTTACACCTCCTACAGCAAAAACTAACTGATCTCTTATTACGCCAAGACCAGCAAATTGACGACAATCATTTAACCCAGGTGCATTCTCTCTTAGCTTGGTTGCTGGGTCATACCATTCTGTGTAACACATTGGAGATGTTTCAGACCGATTGAACATTAGAATAATCTAATAGAATTAAATTGACAAAATAATTTGTGAAGATAAATTAATCAACTAGGAAGCATACTTTTTGAGAACTATTAAACTGTCTAGGTTTACACATAACCGTTTTTGAAATGGCTAAATGCTGAACCGATTTTTGTAGATTAAAACGTAATGCTTCAATTATCTGATCTTTGCCTAAAAATATTATAATAATGATTCTTAGTAATGATGATTCTTAATAATGATGGCATATTTATGTAAGCAACATACATTTAGAAAAATTGTCTAGAAGAGGTTCTTCAGATATATTAAATAGTATATCAGGCTTTAATAATGGAAAACGTACATGTGCCATTAATTCTGGCAGTAAATCTTTTCTCCGATCCATATCATGTTTTACCCATTTGATAACACATTCAAATACCTACAATAACACATATTTAGAAATATAATTATTATCACAGGATCCCTTAAAAACGATTGATCTTCTGGATCTTGAGTTCCTTCTTTTTATAGCAAACAAAGGAATATTAATTATTATAAATTTAAAGAATTTAAAAAAATTAAATTTAAGCTATTTAAAGAAAGTTGAAATTTGTTTTAAAAAGTATTTTTAGGTTTTTTTTTCTGAAATTGTCAATTACATTCTTTTTTGTTAGTTCATGAAGTTTTATTGATTTAAGTTTCTTAATTTAAAAATATAATTTTTGAGTTCAAGAAACTTGTTAAGTATAATACTATATTTTATACACACAATGATCTTAATAGATCATTTATATTAATTAATATGAAACTTTTTGAAGAATTTAATATAACTTCCTGCAGAATTACAGTATGTATTACTATCAAACTGTCTTAATTCAAAATCATATTTTGTATACAACAATTTTATATTATGAATTCAAATATTATAACTCATCTGTCACAGCGATCCTTTTAGAAACCTATTGTACAGCCGAGCAACACCCACTTGCCCACCTTCTTAATGTTAATTTTCCATACAAAATATCAAAATGTAAATTAACAATTGTATTTTGCTTACTTTTTCTTCAGACGGAACAGCAAGGCCATTAGAGGAAATAAATTTCACCAAATCATCAGAAGATAAAGATGGAAAGTCTTGGCATTTAACTACTTCTCTGAAAATAATAATCATTATTTTTACAATTAATTACTGACCGATATAGAGAATTAAGTTATGTTTATCATACAAAAAGTGTTGTCTAATGAATGCTTCAGAACTCGACAACAATTCGGTACACTTATGTAAGTCAGCAAATGCTTTGAAACCAAGACAATTCGATACATCTAGTTGATTTTTTAAAAACTCAGCACATACATAATTTACATAATGTAACTGTAATACATTTGCTGCTGGTAACAACACCTTAGAAATCAACAAAAATTGACATAAAATGATATTATGTTGTTTGAAGTCTATATGAAATTAAATATTTAATTATACCTGGACATTTTCTTTTGTGACCATAATTTCTCCAGTATAGATATAATCTACTAATATTTGTAAAATGGTGGAATCTAATTCTCTTATATTAACAAGATCTTTATTGTTCTCATCAAAATTACTTAATATTGCATTGAAATATGGACTAGCTGCTATTAAAACATTTTTATGTCCAATTACAATTTTACCATCATCTGTTTCAAATCTAACATCACATAAAACTTCTTTTCTAAAAACAAAAATGTGCTACTCGATCATATTTATTTTGAATGATAGTAAAATCACTGTTAACATACTTGCGTTGGGATTGTAAGTCTTCTAGTAATCTAACAGAGTGATAGTTATTTCTAAAATTTGTTGGTTTACAATCATTTGAAATCATAACTTGCTTTAGATTATTTTCACCATATGAAGCCTGAATGGTATCCATTTCTTTTACTGACATATCTATATTTAATTAATATATTTTAAAAATGTTGATTAATGTTAATAGCATTGTGATAAAATTTAATACTAAATTTAAGTACCTTTTACTGGGTAAAAACTAAAAGTGGACAAGTGGGTGTAACTCTACATGTATAATGGATATGGTGTTAAATTTGAATTCAAAAATATAATATCATTGCTCGTATCATCGTATAAGAAAAACAATTCTGAGCGAAGATGGTCAGTCAGCCTATGATATTACTATAAGTATATTAATTAATGATATTATTGTGAATAACATAATTTATATACAACCTATTTATGTTTGACCTTGTTTTAAATTTTCAATCCTTAGCTATAAATGTTGAACAAAATAATTATTAAATTTTAAATTTGATAAATTTTGTCAAAAATCAAACTTTAAATGCTAAATAAAAAAAATTGTGAGTAGGTATGTATTTTTAAATTGCTTTTGTAAAAATATATCAGAAGCCTTATATCGAGAGTCTTATATCGGAGCCCAGCAGATAAAATTTTATTGAAATTTATAGAAAAAAAAACTAAAAAAATTTAAATTTGAAAATTTCCGTAAACAACAGATCAAAACGAGTCAAAATATTTTAATAATTTAATGGTTTAAGTATAGGAAACGACAATATAAACATTCAGTGACATTTTAATGTATCAATAGTTGTTCGTTTTTGAACTACAACTAAATAAGAAAATCGCTACACGAGAAATCGAGAGAATATCTTAGTACCTACCTATCTTGAAAAATATGAACTTCAAACGCTCATACAAATTATATTTGACTTTCTTGTAGATATTTTTTCTTGATAAAGGTAGTGAAACTTATGAGGAATCTTGTATTATATCTTCAAATCTTAGATTTAAAACTAAAAATATTTATGAATGGCTAACTCAAAATAATTTGCACATTTTCGTGATTTTTACGAGTTTTGTCAAGATTTGAAGTTTAAATGCTTATAACAAAAAATTGGGACATTGAATTTCTTATATTTTTCAAATATCGTTGTAACAATATTTTAAGAGGCTTGTATCACATTTTTAAGCTTTTTTACCCATCAAATAAAATTTTATTGACATTCATAGATAAAAAAACTAGAAATATTGAAAACAGAAAACGTCAGTACCTACCTAACAGTTCAAAACAAATCAAAATATTTTGAAAATCTTATCGTGTATAGAAAATGCTAATATTTATATATGAAATATTATTATGTATCTACGATCTTTTTTTTTTAGACTTTCACCAAAAATTAAAATCGATTTTGTCGGAAACCGATTTTGAGTACTAATTATTTTCGTTTTTCCTTATTTTTTTATTTTATTGTTTTCCCGGCGATATTGAAATTTAGGTATAGCTACTGAGAATTTTGAACTCCCCAATGCACCAACTAGATTCACTTTCCCATCGAACAAGATACTTAAATTGAAAATCGAAACATTTTTTCGACAACTTATCGTGTAGACTGTAGGTACACAGACACAAAAAAAAATTTAAAAAACACACATCATTGTAAAATCAATACATTCATCGCATCGTTCCGCTCAGAATCTAAAACCAACAAAATACTGATGTTAAGAAATTATTAGCTTATTAGGTAGATTAATTATTAAAATTTCCAGAAAGTCCAAGTTTCCCCGGATATGGCAGTCGTAACGTTACTAAAGTAGCTTAGAAAGTTCTCGGGTAGAGCTCCTGCTGTAGGAATTTACTGGAATTCAGCACTAACTATTGAAGCAAAAAAAATTTAAAAATTCAGGTTGGGGGAGGGGGTTAACGTACGTACGATTTTCTACACCAAACTAATAGGTACCTAAGCAGTGGTGTATTCAGGTAAATATATTTATGGGTATACGCACCAATAAAATATGTATGTAACCTAAACGATCAAATTATATCATCGTATATATTATATTATTGCAGTTCAATTAGTACATAGTTTTTAACATTATTTTAATAATTTTTTTTATAATGTAACAATAGAAAATAAACCAAAATCAACTCGAATGTCAAAAAAATTAAAATAATAATAACATTATTATTATAGGTACAATCTATAAAATTGTCCACAAAGATTTTTTGTATTCAATATTGGGTTTACTAAATTGAACTTAGAGCCTTAAAATACATTAAACACAACGCATATTGTTATATAACTTATATTCAATACCTACTTCAATTGATAAATAATTCATTTATACATAATAACGAATAACGTTTTTTTCCTATATGAACTATTAAATAAATTTTAAATCTTATTTGGTTTTCTGGTTATTTTGGAAACGCATACCGACCCGTAAAATAAGATTTTATATTGGGTATACGCCGAAAATCGAAAATCTTCTGATGGGTCACCACTGGTGTAACCCTAGGTAACCTAAGTAATAACTTATATCAATAGATGTCGATTAATACACATACAGGACGTGTTCAAGCACAAAAAATTGAGGGTTTATGGAGATACGTAAAAATGTAAAACGTAATATAAATAGTCACACGGAGCAAAAATCCTACTTGAAAGGCAATTTATTATACAAAAAGAATGGAAGCGTTCAGTGTCTATTTCTGAAAATTCTTTAAGAGACATAAAAGACACATTTTCTATAGAACAGGTAAATTTTTTTACGCAGACAGTATACTATACACATTATAATATGTCCATATACTTAAACATCAACTTTGATGAATGTTTTTAAAAAAATTCTTACCTCGTCGCTTGACTGGCTTTGCTCGCGGCAACGGTGAAGGTGTTGGAGTAGCGATTCTGGCGAACTTTCAAGTGACAAGTTTTAAGTTAATAACTACTATAACTAAAGTGAGTACCTCCTGACAAGCGACAACAGACGTGAGTTCTGAGCACAATATTTTACTATAATATATTAATATATCTTTAAACGTGGATATACCAGATAACGTGACGTCGTTCTGACCATTGACCACGACTGCGATACTTACGTGGATTAAGGCCGGCGACTATTGCGATTGTGCGATACCGCTTCGACGAATCGCGTCGCGTCGATCTGTACGCGGTAATATTAATTATTGAAATAATAAAAAAAAATAACAATAACACATCGTCACATCGATAAATATAAAATTAATAACTTAGTAGACCGATAATGCGTATACACATTACACACATGGATATAATAGTAATATACTGTACTTTCCAGTTTCCGTGAGTGCGTGTATATGTACCAAAGTCCAAACATCCCGCCCATCAAGGTGAATTTTTTTTCACACCGGTTTAATCTAGCGAATTTGTAGATAAACCTGATAAACAGGAGAGCCCATATAAGAATAATAGAATAGAATATATTATTATTGTTATTATTATATAGCAATATAGGCTCTCTAGCCTTCAAAATTGGCTATAGTAAATTCTGTGATAATAACGAGACACGATTCTGAGCGTAAACGAACTATCAACCTATAATATTACTAAGTAATTATTTTGATGATAGTATTTCGATGAAAGTAATTTATTTTACTATTATATAGTACAACAGGTGGTTAAATCAATTTTTGCCAAAAAATTACATTAGAAAATTTCATTGCGTGTGTATAAAATATAAATTATATTAATAATATACTCTAAAAGTTTAATATACCCACAAATAATATTTTTAAATTTCAACGAATTAACTATTTGCTTGGTTAATATGACGTAATTTTGTCTAACTTTGAAAATGACAAATGTACGTAAATAATAACTGTAGTTTTATATTTTAGATTTTGAGTGAAACGATGAATGTATTGATTTTACAATGATGTGTTTTTTTTTTTTTTTTTTTGTGTCTTTGTACACGATAAGTAGTCGAAATAATGCTTCGATTTTCAACTTCAGTATCTTGTTCGATTGGAAAGTGAATATCGTTGGTGCATTGAGGAGGTCAAAATTTAAATTTCCCAGTACTTTTCAAAAGCGCCGGGAAAAACAAAAGAAAAATTAAGGAAAAACGGGAATTTTTACGCAAAATCGATTTTTCAGAAAATTGAATTTGGTTTTTGGTGTAACTTTAAAACAAATGACCGTAGATACATGAAATTTTCACTGGTTGTTTATATTTGCATTTTCTATAGGTACACGATAACATTTTCAAAATATTTTGATTTATTTTGAACTGTTTAGGGACATTTTCATTTTTCATTAATTTTTTTTCTAGAAATAACAATAAAATTTTATTTGTTGGTTAAAAAAAATTAAAAATTTAATAGAAGGCTCCTAGTATATTGTTTCAAAGGCAGATGAAAAATATTAAAAATCTTTAGTCACAGTTTTTTTTTATAAGCATTTAAAGTTCAAACATTGACAGAATATGGAAAAATCACGAAAATATTTTGAGTTAAGAATTCGTAATAATTTTTCTTTTTAAATCTAAGATTTGAAAATGTAATATAAGATTACTCATAAGTTTGTCTACGTTTATCAATAAAAAAATCTCTACCGGACAGTCAAATTAAATTTTTATGAGCGTTTGAAATTCAAATTTTTAGAACATTGGATATTCACTCGATTTCTCATGTGGCGATTTCCTTATTTTGTTGCAATTCAAAAATGAATTACTGTAGATACATGAAAATTTCACTGAATATTTATATTAGCATTTCCTATACACCATACAATTTTGAAAATATTTTGACTCTTTTTGAGCCGTTTACGGACATTTTCAGTTTTCAATTTTTTTAGTTTTTTTTTTCTATAAATATCAATAAAGTTTTATCTGTTGGGCCAAAAAGTGTAAAAAATTAATACAAGGCTCCTGATATATTGTTACAATAGCAATTGAAAAATATTAAAAACACATAGGCACAATTTTTTTTTATAAGCATTTAAAGATCGCATTTTGACAAAATTTATCAAAATCTCGAAAATTGTCAATCACCGTAATTAATAAATTGTAAAATGTTCAGTTTTTATTGTTAAGGATTGAAAATTTAAAAAAAAAGATTCTCATTAATAGTTCATACTGTAGCCAAAAAATCTAAAAAATATATGAACACAGTTGTTTTTGACTGACATTTAAAATTCAAATTTAGACGAAATTACATATTAAAAAGCCTAGAATAACTATTTTAGTCTTTTTGTTGTGATTGAATAATATTATTCGTGGGTACTTGAAATTTCTAAAGTGTACTATTATATATCTATGATAGTATCACGGTTTTTGTTGATGTATAACGCGTTATAAGTACCTAATGGATATTGTGGTATGATTAATTTGGAATTTATTATAGGTACCTATTATTCAATAGGTCAATTTTTTGTTTAATACCATAGATATTATGTATATAATATGTTTTATACCTAGACTGACATACAGTCTCCGCTCAGAATCGTTTTTCTTATACAATGATAATATATCGTTGAATTCAAATTTAAATCATCCATTATACAGTGACCCACTTGTAACCTACTGTACAGCAGAGTGACACTCACTTGCCCACCTTTTTAAATTTTAAATTTGATAAATGTTGTCAAAAATTAAACTTTAAATGCTTATAAAAAAAACGTTGAATATGTATTTTTTCAACTGCTATTTAATCAATATATCAGGAGCATATCTCCTAGCTAATACCTAGTTTTCAAAAACCCAGAGAAAAACAAAATAAAAATTAAGGAAAAACGGGAATTTTTACGCAAAATCAGTTTGGGTGGTTTGTCAAACTAATATTTATTATTTTAATTTAGTTTAAAAACTTGTTATTTTGGTATTATCATAAACTGTATTATGAAAATTATATATAGTCATAATATATTTAGTCACATATGTGTCTATATTTTATATAGTCTGTGGTATTATCAAATAGTTAAAACATGATTTGGAACGGAGAAAAGATTGTTTGCCAAAATGTATGGAACATATACGTTTTGCTATTACTAAAGTCTATATATAAATTATTTAATATATCTGGAAAACATCTTCTAAACAATATTCTTAAGTGTATATTGTTTTCATAAATATGCAATCATTATGAATTTTAGATTTGGAGAGATGAATGATGTATTGATTTTACAATGATGTGTATTTTTTATTTTCATTTTTGTGTCTGTCGTCACCGTTTGGGGCAGTAAGACTGCCTCCAACAGTATCTTTTTCGATGAGAAAAAGAATTTGGTTGGTAAATTGGAAAATCGAAATTTAAAATTCTCATAAGTACAGAGAAAAACAAAAATTAAAATTAAGAAAAAAAACTAATTTTTACACAAAATCGATTTTGGTTTTTGGTGTAACTCTAAAACAAATGATCAGATACATGAAATTAAACAAGCAGTTTATACAAACATTTTTAATAATCATCAAAATATTTTTATTTGTGTTGAGATGTTCACAGACATATTCAGTTTCCAATTTGTTTAGTTTTTATTTCTATAAATAGGTATCAAAAACTATAATTTGCCGGGTCAAAAAGCTTGAAAATTTAATACAAGCCTCCTAATATATTGTTACAATGACAGATGAAAAATATTAAAAATACAGTCACAATTTTTTTTTATAAGCATTTAAAGTTCCAATTTTGACAAAAGGCGTGTAAAACACGAAAATGTGCAAATTATTTTGAGTTAGAAGTTCCTAAATTTTTTTTATAAATCTTAAATTTAAAATGTAATACAAGTTTCTTTATAAAGTTATCTATCCTTATCAACAAAAAAAAAGTATAAGAAAGTCAAATTAAATTTTTTAGAGCGTCTGAAGTTCTTATTTTTTTTGTAAATTAAAAACGAATAACTGTAGATAGGTACCATAAAATTTTGAAAATATTTTGACTCGTTTTGACCAGTTTACAAACAATTTCAAATACAATTTTTTTTCCTATAATAGTCAATACAATTTTATTTGTTTGGTCAATTATTTATATTTTTAAGTTGAAATTATAACAATGTATGATCAACCTTGTATTATATTTTAAGGTTTTTTCAACATTTTACCGAAATGTATAGAAAAAAGAACTAAAACCCATTGAAAATTGAAAATATCTATAAATAATGAGGGGAAATATTCAAAAAAAAGTAGTGCTTATGGTTGTCGTGTGAAAATTATTCATTGCTCCTCACAGAATCTAAAAGATAAAATGTGAAAAGTAAATTATATAAGATTTTACTGATATACTCAAATATAATTAACATTATAGCTTATTAATTTTATTTGTAAATAATAAATTTAAATTTAAAAAAAAAAATGTGAATAGAATATAATACCTTACATCATAAATTATACATAAATATGTTCATAATATTACTATACTCTATTCCCAGTTAGTTGACCCACTTTTATTTATTGCACACACAATGTATGGTGAATATGCTGTGACTATATAGTTAACTACGTATAAACCGTGGTGTTTCACGACTACAGTGAACTTTAATGTCACAACGTTTCACCATACTCTGCGTGAGTAAATTAAGTTGGTCAACTTACAGGAAATAGAGTAAATAATTAATTTAAATTATAAAAATACATTTTTATAAAACATTCAGAGAAAGAAAAATGAATAGAACAATACACGTTTCATCATAAATTATACATAACTATATTCATATTACTACCAACAATTAGACCAATATGTATGCCGTTTAGTTAATTAAATTTAGTGGTCTATCAACAACTACTCCACCATAAATTCGTACTCCATTTCTTGACAATCTCTCCATGGTCCAAGTATTGGTGTTGGGGTTGTAAATTTCTACAGTATCAATTGATATTTCCATTTCTCCACCCATAACATACAATAATCCATCTAATGCCACTACTCCTATACACAAATTTAATTTAAATTCAATATATTTCTACAAAGGTTGTAATAAAAATTATAATTGTTACCTGGACGAAATCGGCATATTTCCATATCAGCTATAGAAGACCAAACTCCATCATTCGGTCTATAAACCTCAACGCTTTTAAGATATTTTCCACCATAGCCACCAATGGCATATATAAAACCGTCCAAGACACCTACACTAACACCTTGACGACATACAGACATATCTGCAACTGGTGTCCATGTGTCAAGTGTGGGATCATAATATTCTACAGATTTCAAACTATTACCATTACTAGCACCCCCAACCTACACAATTTAATTTTATGAAATGTAAAACAAATTGAATAATATAAAGAATGAATATTATTAGTTACCACGTAAATTAAATTATTGAGTACACCAACACCCAAATCCCATTTTTTAGCAGACATACAAGCTACCAATCTCCATTTTTGAATATTGACATCAAAAACCTCAACACTGTTTAATGCATTGTATTCATCTCCTCCACCAACCTAAAATTACAAAACAATATATATATATATGTATGACATAAAATTAGGTAAATATTGGTTAAACTTACTGCATAAATACAATTGTCCAATACACCAACACCTTGCCTTATCCGACTAACTAACATGTCGACCATTGGGACCCAGGAAGGTGATTGTAAAGACACATCAAGCATTCTAACAGATTTAGAACTCAATTCATTTACACCTCCCACAGCAAACACAAATTGATCTCTTATAACACAAAGACCAGCAAACTTACGACATTCATTTAACCCTGGTGCATTCCTTCGTCGTTTCATTGCAGGGTCGTACCATTCTGTATAACAGTTTGGCGATGTGTCAGATCGCAGACTGAACATTAGAATAACCTAATAGAATTAAACGGACAAAATTATTGTGAAGATAAATTAATCAATTCTGAATCATACTTTTTGAGGGCCACCGAACTGTCTAGGTTTACACCTAATTGTTTTTGGAATAGCGAAATGCTGAACTGATTTTTGTAGATTAAATTGTAATGCATCATACACAAAATCTTTACCTAAAAACATTAATGTAATAATCAAAAAAATACATAAATTCATAATGATAGCATATTTATAAAAATAACATACATTTAGGACTATTTTTTAGAAGAGGTTCTTCAGATATATTAAATAATGTATCAGGCTTTAATAATGGCAAACGTACATGTTCCATTAATTTTGGCAAGCAATCTTTTCTGCAATCCAAATCATGTTTTACCCATTTGATAACACATTCAAATACCTATAATAATAAATATTTAAAACTAGATTAAAATTTAATAATAATTTGTTAAACCCAATAGTGTATAATTTTCACAGGATCCCATAAATATAATAGATTTTCAAGATCTCAGTGTTCTATTTTTTATAGCAAGCAAAGGAAAATTAATTATTATATTTGTATGGTGTTCAATATATATTATTTGTTATTTTTGAATACACACAAAACACAATATGACAAGAAGTAGAAGGCTCATGTGCTGCATTTGCAACATTTTTTAGGCCTATTGATATTAGCCTGTGGTTTGCGGAGGTGTAAGTTATAGCCACTTAGTTGCAGTTGGAGAGGACATAGAAAATTCATTACCATCAAGCTGATAAAATTTATTTGAACTATCATTATGTAATAAATAATACTTTGTATAATTTTACCTAGTTTCAACAGATAGATACTTAATATTTCATTTACATAATTTTTTATACATGATAACATTTAAACTCATTTAAAGCTTGTTATAGACATTTGAAATAAGGCATTTTTTTTGTATATTTTCAATAAAAATCAATAAAATTGTTATAATTTGGTCATCAAGCTTTATTGATTTTAGTTATTTAATTATTTGTGGGAAAAAACCTACTTGCCCACCTTTTTAAGTTGATTTTTCATACAAAATATCACAAATTATAATTTGTAGTTTGCTTACTTTTTCTTCAAACGGAACGGCAAGGTCATTAGATGAAATAAGCCATATCAAGTCTTTAGAAGATAAGAATAAAAAATCTTCGCCTTTAACTACTTCTCTGGAAATAATAATCATTATTTTTATAAATACTTACTATTTCTTTGATTTAAAGAATTAAATTATGTTTATCATACAAAAAATGTTGTTTAATATATGCTTCAGAACGCGACAACAATCCCGTACAGTTATGTAAGTCAGCAAATGCTTTGATATCAATGCAATTTGATGGATCCAGTTGTTTTTGTAAAAACTCAGCACATACACCAATTACATAATCTAACTGTAAGATATTTGCGGCGGGTAACAACATCTAAGAAATCAACAATAATTAACATAAAATAATATGTTGTTTGAAGTCGAAATATCAAATAAAATATTTTATTATACCTGTACATTTTCTTTTGTGATCATAATTTCTCCAGTATAGATATAATCTACTAATAGTTGTAAAATAGTGGAATCCAATTCTCTTATATTAATCAGGTCTTTATTGCTTTCATCAAAATTACTAAACATTGCTCGGAAATATGGACTAGCTGCTATTAAAATAATTTTATGTCCAATTACAATTTTACCATCATCTGCTTCAAGTCTAATGTCACATAAAACTTCATTTCTAAAAACGAAAATGTGTTACTGATATTTATTTTGAATGAAGTTAAAATAACCATCAACATACTTGAGTAGAGATTGTAAACTTTCCAGTATTCTGGCAGAGTGAGAGTCACTTCTAAAATGTGTTGGTTTACAGTCTTTTGATTTCAGAACTTGCTTTAGATTATTTTCACAAGATGAAGTCTGTAAGGTATCCATTTCTTTAACTGACATAACACCTTTGAAATTATTTTAAAAATTTTAATTAATTTTAATATCAGTGTGTTATAACCTAATAATAAGTTGAAGGATCTAAGAAGGTGTAAAAACCAACAAAATACTGATATTTAGAAATAACTTATTACGTAGATTTATTAAAAATAAATAATATGGAATTAATGATGTTCATTGTTCCTATATATAGTGAATTGTATGTAGGTATAATGCCAAGCGTGTCATTTATGTTATTTCAATTTTTAAAGCTAACATTTTTACAGATCCCTTTAAAATATTTACCAGGTCACAAAAGTCACAATTGCTACAGAACCACATTCTCTATTTAATTTATCGCTTGTGAGTTAGGTACACATTTGCTAGGTGAATTTATTTAAATATTAATAAAATAAACAAATAAAATATAAGTTAGGTGATACTAATAATACTAATGATTCTATATTAGATTTATAATACATATTGGTGTTTTCATTATATTTCTAATTTCTAACAGAACAAGGTTGTTTTTCAATAAGTAAGTATGAATGCCTTTCCCAAAAACTCTAAGGCAACTTTATGGAACATTTATGATTTATTTGTAATTTCACACCATGAACACAGTATTATCTAAAAATGAGTTAAGTATATTTTTGTTGTTATCGTTTTTCATCTAATAGGATTTTTATTTGAAAATCTGCTGATTTTAATATTAATTTGAAGTTTGTGTATATTTTCATTGAAAATATGATATTATTATACAAATATGTGTACTTATCAATTATTTAGAGTAAAGTCGAATACAATAAAAGCTATATTTATATCAGCGTTGTAGACTGGTAAAATTATAAATTTTTGTGATATCTTTATTTATTACGTATCGTCTTATTAAGATAGTTTTATCAAGATATATATAGTGTCTATATGTGTTGGAGTAAAAAATATGTTTATATTTACGATCAGTATGTTGATACTTACAACGAATATAGAAATATAATAGTATGAATATATATTATACCTATATAAAATCAAACTATGACTAATTATTTAATATCTACTGAAAATGGTAAGATATAACCTAACTTGTGATGTTAATATACATGTGCTTTACATTATTTATAAAGTAAATAGAATAATGTATAAAACATTTATGTATCTAGTCGAATAACTTAAAAATAAATTCCTAGTATTTTGTGTAAAATGAGTGTTAAGTAATGCATATAAGATATAATCTGTACCAACCCACCTATCATATGCTTTATTATATACCTAAGCGATCGGGTATGATATCAGTATAAATATACCCTCAAGTATTTAACCATAATTGGAGACAAATATACGATTTCTATGTTACATTGATGGAAAATCATAAAAAATATAGTGGTCTTATATTTAATCTGAAAATCATTCTTAACCAACGTGTTATAGGTTTGTTATTTCGAGACAGGTATAGTGTGAAAATCAATGAAAATTTTAATGATAGTATAGGTGTTATATTATATAGCTGATGAATTTGGTTCTATGAATACAGTTTTTATGAAATTTAAAGAAAAATAATAACTTTTAGCAAAGGTATCTATGAATGTACCAATATGAAAATGAAGCTTGTATATTTTCAGTGAAAATATGATATTATTATACAAATAAAATTTGTGTATTAATTATTTAGATTAAAGTCGAAACAGTAAAACTTATATTTATATATGTTTTGTAGACTGTTGAAATTATAAATTTTTATGAGATTTTAAATAGGTATTTACTTTTTGTCTCATATTTTTATCAAGACCTGTATAGTACCCATATGTGTCGAGAAACAAATATGTTTATATTTACGATTAATATGCTGATATTTACGATCGAAATGATTATATTTATGACAACTAAAAAATATAATATTTATCATAATATGGTTACATCTAATATGATTTTTATTTGAAACCTACTGATTTTTAATATGAATATGAAGTTTGTATATATTTTCATTGAAAATATGATATTATTATACAAAACTGTACACCCTTCAATTAATATTTAATTAGATTCAAGTCGAATACAATAAAAGCTAGATATATTATTTATATCAGCATTGCAGACTGTTGAAATTATACATTTTTGTATAGGTTTTTAATATTTAAGTATCGTCTTATTAATATAGTTTTATTAAGATCTGTATAGTGTCTATATGTATTGGAGTGTAAATATGTTTATATTTACTATCAGTATGTTGATATTTACGATCGAAATGGTTATATTTACAACGAATATAGAAATGTAATTGTATGAATATTCAATATACAAATTAATATAATATACCTATATAAAATCAAGCTATGACTAATTTATTATTTTATATCTACTATACAATATGGTAAGATATATCCTAACTTGTGATGGTAATAAACATGTGCTTTACATTATTTATGAAGTAAATACAATAGTGTATAAAAATATTTATGTATCTAGTCGAAAAACTTAAAAATAAATTCCTAGTATTTTGTGTAAAATGAGTGTTAAGTGATGCATATAAGATATAATCTGTACCAACCCACCTATCATATGATTTATTATAATATAAGCGATAGGGTATGGTTCAGCATAAATACTCTCATATATTTAACGATAATTGGAGACAAATATACGATTTCTATGTTACATTGATGGAAAATCAATAAAAAAAAAATATATATAGTGATCTTATATATTTTAATCTAAAAATCAATGCTTTATTTTTGACCGACGTGTTATAGGTTTGTGTATTTTGATACAGGTATAGTGATGAAAATCAGTGAACATTTTAATGATAGTATGGGTGTTATATTATATAGCTGATGAGTGTGGCTCTATGAATACAGTTTTTATGATATTTAAACAAAAATAATAACTTCTAGCAAAGGTATCTACGAATGTACTGGTTTTTAAAGGTAAAATATATTAGTTATATATATATATATATATATATATATATATATTTGTACAGTGAGATTATGATAATTACAATTGAACACATTTTTATTGAACTTATGAAAATATGTGTACATGTTTTAACATAATATAATGTATGAGTCATAAAACTAGATATAATATCATATTATAGTGTAGATTGAAGAGAAGTAAGTCAACTATTTAGAACTGAAATATTTCTGTTATAGTGTATAGTTGCATTTAATATCTAACGCGATATGATTGATGGATTGATTTACAAACTATAGTTTTATGTTATTATTAAGAATTTCAATATTTTAGACATGATCTTGACATAGAAATTATATTAGTATAAGATTTTATCAAAATTATAATATTATCATAATTTGGGGGAAATTAGCATATTTTTACCGATTTTCCTGAAAAATCATGATTTTTTTCAAATATATTCCCAAGCTTGTGATGGCAATATACAAGTGATTTCATCATTATTTTACAAAGTATATGGAATAATACATGAAAAGTATAAGTAATAAGCATCCATGTAGTATATAACTGTACAAATAATACATTTCTATAATGTTGTACAAAATAAATGCTGGGCTATGTGTATAAGATATGCATTAAAAGTAATTTAAATATATATGGTTTTCTATATATGAAATCATTAAGTGGAAAATTATCACCGCTTAACGTACCTACATTTTATTTTGTTTTTGCTAATATGTGATGAAGACAACTATATAATAGTATGCTTTTTATTATTAATACCATGGAATTTAAATATGAATTTGTTTCATCTTTGAAATAAATACGGTTTTTCATGTAATGCTTTTAAGAATTCTTAATATGATATTAATATGATATTCTAGACTATAAGCTGCATTAGAATTGTGTGATAAATATGTGTAAATAGTACATGGGTTTATCTACTGAAAATGAAGCAATCAAAAAAGTTCATATAATATTATATCAATAATATTATATGAACTTATAATTATATTATCAAGTGCAACGATATGTATCGGTCGTTTAGACTCGTTATAATGGTGTTCATGCATTTAGATACACTTAATAACTAAACTGTATATATGCCTTTGATGGTAATTAGGTAGGGATATGATATTTTTTATAATATTACATGATTTTAATGAAATTATGATATTTTCCTCTATTTTTCACTAAAATATTGTAATGGTTCCATATGCTTTATTAAAATTATGATATTTTTACTTATTTTAGCAATATTTTTGTATTTACACACAGACAGCTATGTTTTTATCGAAATTAGTACATTTTAACGTATATTCACATTGATGAGTACATTTTTAGATTTCAGCATAAATTCTACCTACGTATTTAACGAAAAAATGAGTAAATTATATATGAGTACTGAGTAGGTCCTATATTGCATTTAATTGCTGTATATTGGATAGCGTTGTATCAGTATGCATGTCTACGTTGTGATATATTTTATGTATCAACTGTTAATATATAATAATTAATATATGTTTAATAAATTAGGTATCAAATAAATTATATATCGAAAATATTTTATGTAAATTATTATTTGGAATAATAGATCGAGTCTATATGTATGCATGAATGCTTTTTAATTAAATATATATCTATGTACGTATGTACCTATGTATGAATACTATTTAATTATATAAGAATATGTAAGGTTATAATATACTAGTATGTGTGTAGGTATGTAAATATGTGTATGCCTATATGTAGGCGACTTATTGAGGTGTATATTTGAATGTTTATATGCTTATATATATATTTATGTAATCCATATAATATGTTTAGGTGTTTGTAATGTCAAATATACATATCGGTATATGATTTAATTTGGGTTTGCATATCGTACTATGTTTCACATGTTCATGTAACTGTAGAAATAGGTGGTGGCTCGATTATAATATTTTTTACTTATTGTAAAATAAGTATTAGTAATAAGTAATTATATTTTTATATAATTCTCACTGCACTTGACGAATAATAGTACAATAATAACAGTAAGAGATTTATTTTTTCTCTTAAATCCATGTATGTATATATTATAAGCTATGATTTTAGTCTAATGTAATCTCATACAACATTTCAATGTATATATGATTGATTAAAAATATAAGTAAGTATCTGTAATATTATTCACGATAGGTTGGCCTAAAAGTATTGTGTA
>CARXXK010001091.1:0-67251 GCA_949089665.1 Macrosiphum euphorbiae
TAAATATAGGTCTTAGGATTTTACATTGTTGTTCAATCATATTTAAAAGTGTTTTGATATTTTCCATTTCTATTATTTATATTAGTAAATATATATTTTTTTTAACATCGAATTATTAAAACAACGAGTTGTTAAAAAACAATGTTAACGTAAAAAAACAACGTCAACGAGTTAACGTAAAAAAACAACGACTCGTTAACAACTCGTCAACGACTCGTTAACGACTCGTTTACTCGTTTACTCGTTGACTCGTTTACTCGTTTACTCGTTGACTCGTTGTTAAATATATATTAAACAAGTTGTTATTTTTAATAGAAATATTTCTATTAAAAAAATAAAATATTTAAATAAATTTTTTATAATTTTCAATAAATTCTAAACATAAATGACCACATATAGGTGGATCATTATAGTATTGAAATTGGGAAACAGTACAAAAAAGATTATCTTTACCCAAATATTTTAAAAGTTCTTTTGGTGGCTCACCAACTATATGACCAAATGGGTCAAAATATATTTTAAATGTATTGTTTATTTTTTTCCATGCAACCCAATGATAACCATTTTGAGTAGAATCATTTAAATTAAATACTCCACATTCATTTTCCCATGGTGTTGTAGGTAATTCATTTAACATAAAACACCCTCTATAATTTTTTATTTTATTTCCAAAATAATTTATATCTATATTACTCAATGGATCAATTTTTATATTATTTATTTTAATCCAAAACCGTGTATAAATACCTTCAAATTTTTCAATATTATTTCTAAATGTTGTTATTTCAAATTTATTCATTTTTTCAATTTTTTTTTCAATATTTTTTTTTTTTTTTCAAGCCAGAACCTTGTGATCTAATTTTTTCCATCTCTTTATTATGTCGAATTGTTTCTTGTTCCATTTTTTTTTGTGTTTAGCATCAGTTACTGCAGTATAAAGTGCACTAGCACCTGCAGCCAAAGCACTTACACCTTCAACCACAGCAATAGCTATTGGTAAAAATCCACCTTTTTTAATTTGAACATGTTTAAGTTCTAAACTTGATCCGGTATTATTTTTTTTAGCGTTTTTTAATTTTCTTATTTGTTCTGGCTCGAGAATAAATTTATGTTTTCCACTATCAATTTGATTATTTTCAATTAGAATTGATACATCTTTATTATTTTTATGAGCTTTCAATATTTTATGAAATTGTTTTTTATTTAAATTTAGATTCATTTTATAATACAAAATATTAAATTAAATTAAATTAAATTCATTCCAAATCGTCTTTTAACATTCATTACATTTGCTGTAAAAATGGCTGCAGTTTTTTCACCTATAGAACTATGAGGATCATAAAATCTTTCCATTGCTTTTTGTTCTAAAATTTTATCAGCAATATGTCTTGTTTTAGTATCTTTATTATCTTTATAAAAATAATAATGTTCTCTCGCAGCTTCATCTAATTTGTTTTTAGGTTTTTTATTTTTTTCTAACTTTGTTCCCGGTCCTAAATAATTATAACCAGGCCAATGCATTTCAGGTAAATTTGAACAATTCAAAAGATAATTAACAATTCCTGAACCTGTAATAATTTTCTTTGGTAAACATGAAACATATGATGATAAATAATCTGCACCGTTAATAGGTATATCAATTAATTTTTTCATTTCTCTGATACAAATATTAAGAATATCAAGTTTTTCATCATGGTAAATATTATTTCCTATACTTTCTTCAATTGATATATACTGTATACGTTTAATTATTTTTTCTTTTGATATTTTCACTTCCTTTGGTAAACAAGTTACATATTTTAGTAAATATTCAATACCTTCAGGAGTATCAATAAGATTTTCCATAATTGATTTAAATAAATGAACAATACCAAGTTTTTCGTTTTTAAAATTATTATTTCCAGCTCTTTCTTCTGAAGAAATAAACTGTAAATTATCTATCACTTGGTTTACATTACTAATATAACGATATTCAATACGATTTTCTGTGTATTTCTTTAAACCCTCCCCTATTTGATTATCTTCAGCTAATATTTCATTATTTTCTTTTTTTTCAATAATTTCATTATCTTCATTATTTTCTTTCTTTTTATTATTTTTTTTCTTATCAGTTGTGTCTGTCATTTCTTTCCAAATCGAACTAATCATAACCTTATATTTTTCACTACGACTTGATTTAGCTCTTTTCGTTGAAGGATCATTGTTTTGATATATAGAATTAGTTTCAAATAATATATTTTTATAAATATTAAATTCATCATCATTATAAAATTGTTTGGGTGTAGGAACTTGATGAGTTAATAATCTCCATAAACCTGGTGTTCCTATATATCTTTTTTCATTTAAAATTATATCATCATTATCAAGATCGATTATATCTTTTCCAATCATATAAATATCATCTTTCTCATTAAGATATATTCCAAAAGAATTAGTATCTTTTACAGTTTTTAAATATTTTGATGCAATAGGACCTAAGTTTATAATATTTTTAGGTAATGGAGAATTACTTGTTGAATTTTGACTAGAATATTTTGGAGTTCCAAAAGTCTCTTCTGAACTTGTTAATCGTTTTAATTCTGGATTTCTAGGTTGTATATTTAATTTTTGAATATCTCCTTCAGTTTTAATAGCAACATCTTTAACTGCATTCATTGTTGTATTAACATTTGTTAATGCGTTTATTATTGGTCCAAACTTTTTTGTTGTTCTTCAAGTACGTGTTTTTGTTTTACAATTGTATTTCTAAATCTATCCTGTAAATCTTTTTTAAGATTAATTATTTTATTTACATCTGTAGATTTGTATTGTTTTTTTTCTTTTTTAATATTATCTTCATCTTTATCATCTTTTTTTATAATAACAGTCTCTTTTTCATTAGGTTTTAATAATACATCTTTAAACCTATTTTGTAATTTATTTTTAGTATTAATTATTGTCTGAATCTTTACATCTGATGTGTTTTTTAAACTATTTCCTACCTTGGAATTGTTTTGTGTTTGATCTTCAAATGAAACATTTTTTTTAATTTTTTTTTTTAATTCTTTTTGAATTTGTTTAATATCCATTTATTATACAAAAAATTAAATTAAAACATAATCATTCATCGATATATAAAATCTCATTACCTTTATTGTCATAGATTAAATTTTTTATCAAGTCTATTGTTATGAAACCATATGTTTTTATTTTACTTTTTTTATCATATTTTTTGCAATAAGTTCTATTAATTTCTTTAAATTTTTCTAAAGCTACATCTTCACTAATCAAATCGGACCATATTTTTTCAATATAATAATTTGATTGATTAAAAACAATTAAAACATTCAAATTATTTCTTATTGTTTTTATATCTACTGAAGTATAACTTTGTGTTAAATAAATAACACTAATATTCTTTGATCTTGATCTTATAAAATATTCAATTATCATGTCTTGTTTTTCTTTTAGAAAATCATCAAAAATCACTAAACTATTTGGTTCACAATCATCTACAGATATTATTTCATCATTAGAAAAATGTGTGGTTATAGAAGCTATATCATCAAATATTTTTTTAATTTTTTTATAGACTGGTTGATCAATATTTTTTGTAAAAATATATAGATTTAAATAAGGAATCCAATAATTTATAATCAGATTATACAACAAGGTTGTTTTACCACAACCAGATGGTCCTATAATTAAAACACGTGAAGGTAATTCAAATAAAGATTTTTTTTATTTTCATCTTCAATAAAAAATTTTACTTTTACTTTATCCATTTATTAAAAAAAATATATATTTGGTAATATAAATAAGAAATGGAAAATATTTTAAATAAATATGATAATAATATAATAAATAGTCAATATGAAAGTTATATACCTCAAATTACAACAGAATTGAATAAACCAAACCGAAATACAATAGTTATAGTAGATGGTAAAGATAAATTTCTGAACATTAAAAATTCAAAACTTTATTTATCATTTGAATATGTACAAGAAGATGGTTCTAAATATCCAGCAAAATCTAATGTTATGTTATCTGATAATAGTGGAGCACTTTTGTTTCAAAAAATTACAATTAAATTAAATAATAAAATTATAGATGAAAGTGATAATACTGGAAGATTAAGTACAGTAAAAGGCTATATGAGTTATGCTGTTGATGGAAATGGTCCTACACAAAATTCAGGATTTGAATCTACATCTCAAGGGGGAGGAAGTGTCGAGCTCATCATTCCTTTATCACACTTTGGTTTAGGATCAATGAAAGATATAAAAAGTCCTCTTTACAATGCTAGATTTGAAATAATTTTTACGAGAAACACTGATGATGATGCGTTGATTCTAGAAACAAACACTGAAGCTACAGCAGATACAAAAAATATTAAAGCAAAACGTGGTAAAATTAATATTTTAGAATTAAAAGTTCAAATGCAAAATATAGAATATGATGAAATAACAAAAATTCAAATAGTTGATGCATTAATTAAGAATCCATGTATTTTAGCTTTTAAAAAATGGCAAAATATTGAAGTAAGAAATCTTACTGGAAAAAAGATAAGATTTGATGTAACAAATAATTATCGCAATAATAGACATCCATTGTTTGGTGTTGTTTATTTTCAAAAAAACAGATTAGACAATCAAGAAAGTAATGCTTGTTATTTTGATCATTGTGATGTTGTAAATTATTCTTTTGAAGTAAATGGAAAAAAATATCCTAATGAATTACAAAATCAAGATTTTAATGATATAAAATGTTGTCAATCATATGAAGATCATATGAGTTATAAAAAAACCTATTATAAATCACATGAAGAAAATCCATTAATGTATTTAGATAAATTACAATTTAGACAAAAGAGACCATTTTTTGTTGTTAACATGACTAGACACCCTAATCAAATTGCAATCTCCAACTGTACAGTAATTTTAAACTTAGATTTCAGTCAAAATTTACCTGATAAAACAATTTGTTATATTTGTTTAATTTCTAGTGCAGTGTATACGTTTGATATTGAAAGAGGAATAGTTGATGAAAGCTATTAAATATATTAAAATTAATTAAAAAATCGTTCCCTACTTTAATTTTTCAAGATATTTTATCTTGAAAAAAAAAGTTTTTAATATTTATTTTTTTATTAGATCAAGAACACCAATAAATTCTTCATCAAAATTAACAATATTACCTTTCAAATCTAAAATATAAATTTCTATTTTTTGAAACCGATTTTTACTAACTGGTCTATATATCATTTTATGAGGTTTAATCAAAGCACTATTTGAATTATATTGAAATAAAAATAAAACTTCATCATAATGAGATACCGCATCAATATTATGTGTAATAGATTCTTCAATTATATTACAATGTACTTCTAATATTTTGTTGTTATTATTTAATGATGAATTTTCTCCATGATGTGTATGTATCCCTCCTAAACTTAAATTTAAATCTTTATCAAATGAAAAATAATCTTTTGTTGTTATTTTAATGTAATCACCATTATTTTCAAACTTCATATTCGAATTGAATAAACTATTTAAATGTTCAATTGAATAATTTCCTTTTAATTCTGTTTTACTATTTTCATTAGAAATAATACCATTTATTTCTTTTAAGAAACCTTGAGTGTATATCATTAAATTTGAATCCAATGATATATCATTGTATAAGAAAAACGATTCTGAGCGGAGGCGATATGTCAGTCTAGGTATATGAACAAAAAATGTTTTTAAAAAAAATTGACCTATATAATAATAAATTCCAAATTAATAATCATATCAGAACATTCAATATCCACTAGGCATTAGGTAGTTGAATGCGTTACACATCAACAACAAACCGTGATACTATCATAAACAATACACCACAATGTCGATAAAATACAATTTATTAATTAGGTAATGTGTAATTATTAATTATTAGTGACGATAACTTATAATATTTGATAGTGTATTATAGTAATTAATGTATATTACATTACATTGGGGTTATGCATTATGAATATTTGTCTCGTTATGATGTTTAATTTTAGGTGTCACATATACTCACATGCTAATTTTATTAGTAAAAACATATTTACTTGTAAATTCACCAAGCTTACATAGTTACATCTAGATTTTATTCATGATTATATTTTTATTCCATTTGCATTATTTTGTGTTGTGTTACTTGCAAGTAAATGTGTAGTGACATAGTATAAGACAAATCAAATCCTGGATTATTTTTCAATACTTTCACTAAACATGTGTAATTATTTGTGGGTAAGTTTTAGAAGTATTATAACTCTTATTTAATATTATTTATATATTAAATTATTTTATGTTTATGTTATTATGTATTATTATTTATTTAGATACAGAAAATGGCAGCATTGTGTCATTGATGGTGAACATACAAGTTTAGCAAATAATTTGTCCTGAATTATTCCTGCTGAGGTAATAGGTACTCAGTGAATTTCAGTCCAAATTAACTTCTCAAATTGGTTTTACTTTACTGTGGAGCTATTTCAAATAAATTTTAACCGGATTACAATTAATTGTAATCGAACAATTAACTATTGGAAAATTACCTTAATAATTATAATATAAGTATATTAAATTTCATACAATTAACAGTAAATTGATACATCAGTTTAATTACAAGTTCAGTACTTAAATACAGACAAAATACATTGAGTAATGAAGACTATTTCAAAGATTTAGAAGTATAAAATATTAGCAATATGAATTAATAAACATTTTGTACTGTTAAACCAAATTAAGGCCATCAAAAGGCAAATGCTTACAAACCACTAATTGTTTAAATAATTTGAATATCTGTAAAAAAAAAAAATAATAAATTTATTTAGTAAAAGAAGTGTAAGCACATCAGTAGTTTATTGATAGTATTTATCTTAAATGTATTTAATATTCTTATGTGTGTATATAAAATGTATTATTTAGTTTTGTTCAGTATTATTAAGATGTATCATGATATGCATAATGTTTACAGAGTATTACGTATATGCATAAATAGATTTAAACTATATGTGTTTATTCGTTGTATACTATAAATGGAAATGTATTAAGATAAATTGCCAACAGCGTATTATCAAAATTTAAAGAGTTAGAAATTGTTTATTGTATTTAAATATTACAAAATATAATGTAACACATTTGGTAATGCAACAAATTGTATTAAAATATTTAAATCATTGGTATAATATTATGAAGGATTGAAAAATAATAAACACAAATGGGATCAATGGTTAATAGTTGATACCTATCTAATAATAAATACTTTTGTAGGAGTAATGATAAAATCTGGATCTCTGCTTATTTAAAAAAAAAAAAAAAAAAGGTGGGCAAGTGGGTGTCGCTCTGCTGTACAGTAGGTTACAAGTGGGTCATTGTATAATGGATGGTATTAAATTTGAATTCAATGATATAATATCATTGTATAAGAAAAACGATTCTGAGCGGAGACGGTATGTCCTTTTAGGTATAAGACATATTATATACATATCTATGGTATTAAAAAAAATTGACCTATAATGAATTCCAAATTAATCATATCAAAATATCCATTAGGTACTTATAACGCGTTATACACCAACAACAAACCCTAATACTATCATAGATATATATAGTAGATTACTTTAGAAATTTCAAGTACCCACGAATAATATTATACAATCACAACAAAATAACTAAAATCGTAATTCTTGGTTTAAATATGAAATTTTGTCTAAATTTGAAATTAAAATGTCTGTAAAAAATAAGTGTGTTTATATATTTTTTAGATTTTTTGGTTACAGTATGAATTATTTAAGAGAATCTTTGTTTTAAATTTTCAACTCTTAGTTATAAAAACTGAACATTTTATAATTTTTTAATTCCAACGATTGATAATTTTCGAGATTTTGATAAATTTTGTCAAAATTCCAACTTTAAATGCTTATAAAAAAAAATCGTGACTATGTATTTTTAATATTTTTCAACTGATATTGTAACAATATATCAGGAGCCTTGTATTAAATTTTTACACTTTTTGGCCCAACAGATAAAACTTTGTTGATATTTATAGAAAAAAAAACTAAAAAAAATTGAAAGCTGTAAATGTCCATAAACAGCTCAAAAAGAGTCAAAATATTTTCAAAATTGTATGGTGTATATGAAATGCTAATATAAACATTCAGTGAAATTTTCATGTATCTACAGTTATTCGTTTTTGAATTACAACAAAATAAGGAAATCGCTACATGAGAAATCGAGTGAAAATCCAATGTTGTAAAAATTTGAATTTCAAACGCTCATAAAAATTTAATTTGACTGTCCGGTAGAGATTTTTTTATTGATAAAGGTAGATAATCTTATAAGGAATCTTGTGTTTCATTTTCAAATCTTAGATTTAAAAAGAAAAATTTTTACGAATTCTTAACTCAAAATAATTTGCTAATTTTCGTGATTTTTCCATATTTTGTCAATTTTTGAACTTTAAATGCTTATAAAAAAAAATTGTGACTAAGGATTTTTAATATTTTTCATCTGCCTTTGAAACAACATATTAGGAGCCTTCTATTAAATTTTCAAGCTTTCGCAACCAACAAATAAAATTTTATTGATATTTTTAGAAAAAAAACTAAAAAAAAATGAAAAATGAAAATGTCCCTAAACAGTTCCAAATAAATCAAAATATTTTGAAAATGTTATCGTGTATAGAAAATGCAAATATAAACAACCAGTGAAAATTTCATGTATCTACGGTAATTTGTTTTAAAGTTACACCAAAAACCAAATTCGATTTTTTAGAAAATCGATTTTGCGTAAAAATTCCCGTTTTTCCTTAATTTTTATGTTGTTTTTCCCGGCGCTTGTGAAAACTACTGGAAAATGTTTACTTTTGACCCCCCCAAAGTACCAACTAGATTCACTTTCCTATCAGAAAAGGTACTATTGAAGAAAATCGAAGCACTTTTACTGTCCCAAAACGTGATGACAGACACAAAAATATAAATAAAAATATAAAAATATAAAAAAAAACATACATCATTGTAAAACCAATACATTCATCGCTCCGCTCAGAATCTAAAAGAAAACAATTATTATAAGGTTAGCGCCCTCACACTTTAATCCAGGCTTGAGACTGGCAACTCATACATAATAATAATAATAATAATATTATGAAGGTAATTAGTTGGCGGTTTACACGTTCCTTTTTAAATGTTAATCAGACAGTTAATATTATTTTATGTAATTTATATAGTACATATTATTTTTGGTTGGTGTATAGTTTTTGTATATTGTTCTACTTTAAAAATATTGTTATATTTTTTGTAGAATGATAACATACACATCTTTGCTGTTATTCGGCCACCTTTTTTCAGTAATTGTTGTGTCATTGGCGGAAACCCAATTAGAATGTGCTTGTTTTAAATATGCTATATAATGGCCAGAGTTCGTGTTTTGACCAATGTGTAGTATGGCAGCATGAGGTTTGTAACGCGCTCCAGCAATTTGTAAAATACTAGACGGTACACCGCTTAGTTTTATCTTGTTGGAAACAAATTGTTCGTTCATGAAGGTCGTAGTAAATAATTTTAATTGAATTATTATATATTCATGGGCTAATGTTATCTGATGTTTACTTTCATAACCTCCAATGTTATTACAATTATTGCATCTGTAGTCTGATATGCTAGACCATACATTTTGATCGGTTGACAATAAAGTTTCCAGATTTTGTGATCTGTCTTGTGGAATATCCAAATGTAGGATCAAGCTGGTTGGTGCATCACTGGTTGTTGTATGACTGCACAAATTGCAACGACTGTTATACACTTCTTGAAATCCAAATAATGAATCAAATGTGTGTCTGTTACGGTTCATAAGTGCTTCTAAAAATTGTACACAATCTTGTTGTTCTTGCAGAGTATAAAATATTGTCTCGTTGTCCAAATATTCTCTGACTGTTCGAGTATTAGATGAGATACTGTTGTCACTATATTCGTCCAGGCATTGTTTAAGTGTCGGTCCAAGTTCATTATTGTGAATTTGGTTTACAAGGGATTCACAATGGAAAAGTACCTGTATGACAGAATTAGCATAACATGAGACATTGTCAATATTTGTGAAGCCACAAATACCACTTGATATTATGCCTACTGGATTTTCGATCTTTGGTATTATTTTTTGAACTCTTGATGTAGTTATATTATCACTTGATTCTAATAATATGTTTGAGCTTCTGTTACAATTTTCTGGAACCATGATAGTACAACTACCGACATGAATGAATTCAACATCATCAAAGTTAACATTATTTAACACCTCAGTTGATTTAGTTATGGTTTCAAGTGCCATAACAGTGCCACTATCAACTTGTAAGAATTCTATATCATCAAAACTATTATTATTACTGACCTTAGTTGATTTTACCAGAATATCTCTATTAGCTATGCTGACGTTTGGTTTGATCGAATTGTTTTCAACAACTCTTACAATTTGATCATCAGCTGCCACATCATTTTCTTCAATTTCATCGCAAGTTTCTTTGTCCATAAGGAGAATAGGCCTGTGATCACTTATGAGAGACTCGTACACCATAGCTGCAATTTCAACATTTGATATGACGTTGTCTATGCTTGTTCCGTAGTCTGTAGTTATATCATCCACTAATACCTTGTAATTGAATTGCTTTAATATTTGAACTAGTTGTTTTGGTGGTTTATTGAAGTTTGTATTGAAATCGCCGATGAAAACCACTTTTGTTCGGGTTGAAGCTACTTGTTCAATGAAATCACAAAGTTTCTGCACTGGAAATTTGGGCGATGAGTATATCCCAATGTAGGTTATATTTTCAACGAATACTTCAATTGCTTCTAGGTGTGTGCGTGTTTTTTTGTCGTGGATTAATGTTGAATTGCTAGTTATTTCCTCATTTTGAATAGATTCTTCAACAAAACAAATCGAACCACTCTTGCCATTGGCATGTATACTGTCTATTCTACAGCACTCGATATGGTTCTTAATGTTATATGTGTCTGTTGATTTTGAACCGGTTTCTTGGAAAAACATTAGTTGAGATCGCAAAAGAATGATGTCCGCATTAATATGATCTTCATATTTTTTTAACGACCTTATATTATGTGACATACATGTTAGTGGCTTGTTGTCTTTCATAATTTTAGAAAACCGTGGATTTAGGGCACAACTTGTTGTCCTAAGCCTGAACATCTCATGTTCAACTTTTGATGAAGGTTTTGGTGGCTTTGCAGGAAAGTGGTCTATACGCAAACCTTGTGCTGAAGTTGCTCGGCTACATCCAACGTACAACATATTGCATTTCAAGTACTTTTTGGGTATATGAAATGCTACAGATTTATACGTGGCGCCTTGGCTTTTGTGTACCGTCAATGCCAAAGCTTCCACCAAGGGCAATTGCATTCTCGTTACTTTATGGTGCTCTGCATTACCCAATTGAAATTCTAATTTTGTGATTTCAATTGGTGTCCACTTGCACATATCGTCTGTGTGTTCGCCTTCAGGTTTCAGTTTGTTTTTAATCTGCTGTCTAGTCATTGACCCCACTTCTGGTTCATCGAACTTGATCCAAACTCTTTTAGCAACTTCTTTACCTCCTACAGTTTGTCCTTTGTTTATTTGCATGAGGTCTCCAATGGCACCGTTGACTATGCCGTCTTCGGTTGAAATGTTTGCTATCACCATATACTTGGCTGTTTCTTTTAAAACTAATCTTAAAGGTAATCCCATAGTTTTTTGTCGTGGCATTTTCTTGGCAGATTCAATATCCTGTCGTTTGGCAGACGTATCAATTGCTTCAGAAATGAAACCCACTTGATTCATAGAGCTAAGCACTCTTCTGTTCATTTCGTCGACTTCGTTGTTAGTAGCCCAGAGGTGCATTACTTGTGGTTGAAAAGTAACGTCTAACTGGGTTATAAGATTTTGGAAATATTTCACATCAGCTTCCTCCAACTGTCCTCTGGCCAACTTGGTTAACATGATTGCAAATTGTTTGTCATCTTTTTGGCGCATTATTTCAGTCAATTCGTAAAACTTGAATGTTTCCCAAATAGATTTAATTGATAAGATTTCTACCGCACTTGGATATTTAGACAGTATTAGTAGTATATGGGTCACTATGGTACATTGCAAAATTCTTTTAATTATTTTGCAAATCGTGAAACGCAATAATTATTAAAATATTTTGCAAATCGTGAAACGCAATAATTATTAAAATATTTTTCAAAAAATCTGAAATGCAAAAATACTAAAAATAATTTTGATAGAAATTGAAATGCAAAAAAAATACTAAAAATATTTTCCTATGGGGACTTCGGCACACGTGACATTTAAATGCAATAATAATTAAAAAAAAATTTTCGCAAAACTTATGAAATGCAATAATAATTAAAAAAATTTTTCGCAAAACTTAATTATTAAAAATAAAAATCGAAATGCAATAATAATAAAAACATTTTTCGCAAAACTTATTAAATACATTTTCACCCCCAAAATATTTTTCATAATACTTATGATATTAATAATTAAAATCGAAATACAATATATCCCAAAAATATTTTTCACAAAACTTATGATATTAATAATTAAAATATTTTTCGCAAAACTTATGAAATGAAATAATTAAAAAAAAAAAAAAAAAAAAAAAAAAAAATGCAATATTCCCCAAAATACTTTTCAAAATACTTATGATATTAATGATTAAAATCGAAATGCAAAAACGAAATAGAAAACTCATTAAAATTAATTATTATTGCATTTCAACTACCCTAAACAATATTTTTCGTGTACAATTTTGCTTTAGATTTTAAAAGTTATACAATTTTTAAAAACAGAGATTTAAATTATGTGTGTTGAGGTGTTTCGAATGTTGAGTTGCTGAGCCAATGAAATAGATGTTGTGAGATGTCTTGAATGTTGAGTTGTAGTGAATGTTGAGCTGTTGATCTAATACCATAGATTGTATGTTGAGGTGTTGGAAAGTGTTTGAGTTGTAGAAACATAGATTTTGCGATTTGATGTTAATATCTCAGAAGTTAGGATTGCTGGAAAACTTGAACATTGCTTTTAAAATATATTAGTGATAAATAATATTATTCATTAACATGTTCCTGAAAATATATTACATTATTAGGTGTTATATTCCAATTTGCTAGATACAAAAAAAAAAAAAAAAAAAAAAAGAAATTGAGTTTGTTGAATATTTTTTTTTTATATTTAAATGAATCTGTAATGCCTTCAATAAATAATAATTTGGAATCTAATCTAGTAAAAACTCCATCCAGCCAAGATTTGTGTGATGGATTCGTTCAAACATTTAACAATATATTTTCTTTTGATAACAATGATATAGAAGTAACAGGAACTGTAGATAAGCCTTGGTTTAAAGCTAAAGATATTCTAAAGATTTTAGGTTATAGTGATCAATCAAGTACAATTAAAAATATTATTCATAAAAATATTCCAAATAAATATAAAAAAGAAAGAGGTGGTCTATTCGAAGTAGACCACCCCTTATCTTCTAATGTTGTTAATAACAATAAAGACAAAGAAATATTTATTTCAGAAGCAGGTTTATATAGACTTGTAATGCGATCAAACAAGCCGAACGCAGAACCATTTCAGGACTTTGTACAAGATGTATTAATACCAAATATTAGAAAGCAAATTGTGAAGAATGTAAATAATGAAAATAATTCATTACGTAACGATATACAAATTGTTGTAAAAAAACTAGAGTCTATGGAAAAAAGTCATGAAGAAACAAATATTAAATTGGACGACATAAACAATAAACTCGGTAAAGCTTTACCTGATCGAAATGTTGATCCAGTTGATAAAGAATTAAAACATCAATATATACTTTTTAAAAATAAATTAATAGATAACGAATACATGTTCTTGAGAGGTCAGGATAAATATATAAGAAATAAAATTAATTTTTACAAGAACAATTTTGATATTATTATAGAACCAAGAAAAAATCCTAACCCTATAGATTTAGCGAACAGACTTAAGGAAAAAATATCACTTATAAATAAAAGTAATTATTCTTATGTTGTAGGTAATTTTAAGTGTTCGGGCGAGTACAAAATATTATCTAATACTGAAAAATGCAAAACGATTTTAAATTTAAAAAAAGAAAATTCTAAAATATTATATCGAATAAATAAAATAACATTATTAAATTATTCAGAAAAAATGTTTTTAAAATTAACAAATGAATTAGATAACGAAAAATATAATGTTTAAATTGATATTCCATATTTTATTTTATTGTCTTAAATATAACTATTTGATGATTCTAATAATGCTACATTATTAAAATTGGGTTTATGAATGTATAGAATTAAAAAATGAGAAGATGGAATGTTTTAAAATAAAAAATATAGAATTTTTAAAATGTTTTGAAAAAAATCAACAGATTAAGAGACATAGATTTATATAAATTTATAGAAAAATTAATATATGGTGAACTAAGTCAAAATGAAATGGAAATGTATAAAGATTCTATTAGGAAATTAGGTGTTGATGAATTTTTGAAATATATAACAAATTCCATCCAACCCAAGTGTACACATTCATCGTTGAAAGTTAAAAGATTCCATATTACATCCCTTATGTTGGAGAATTATGTAATATTTATTGAAGAAAGTCAACAGTTTTTAAATGATTTGAAGTTAAAAGTTTTATTAAAAATTATTCCAAATAAAAATATCATTTTTAAGAACGGAGAAGTTGTGAATATTATTTTAAATGACTAACCAATATTCTATGAAAATCGTTGCATTAATTATAATAATATTGAGGAATAAAGAAATTGAGTTTGTAATTGGAAAATATTATAGAATATGAAATAGATATGGATTTAAAAAATAAAGACATTCTTAATGAATACAAAGATTATCATCCCTGGGATCAAACTATACCGTACGATTTTTCAAAAAAATTATTTTATTTTCAAAATCCCATACAATATTCAAATTCAACCTACATGCCTTTGGAAGATTATGTTTATAATAAAATCACAGATTTACCAGATTTCAAGAAAGAATATTATATGACTAAAATAAAAAATATTAATGCTCATCTCGCTGTTTTAGATAGACAAATTGAAGACGATTCCATAAGACATTGTGGTGAAATTTTTGATGCTATTGAGCTTGAAATATCTCTTATAATTTAAATATTATAATTTTATAATTCTAATAATGTTGCATTATTAAAATCTGTTTTACACTGTTCAAATTAATATAAAAATAATATTTTATTCATTGTCTTATATAACATTACTATACGATAATTCTAATAATGGTACATTATTAAAATTAAATTTTATAGAATTTTATTGCAGGTGTTATCTCGTACATTCCGCAGATCTGTTCGTTGAATGTCAGACACTGTTTAAGTTGTTTTAGCTGAAAAATAAACTTATTATACAATTAGTAAAGTTTGTGTATTATTATATATTCTATTGTAGACGAAATGAAAGTCTATGTGCCGCTCAATACTATTATATATTCTCAATTAATTTATATATTAATTAAAATAAATATTCTCAAAAACACTTAATTAAAAATAAGAGTAAATTAAGATTTGTACAATTTAGGTAATTGGAAATCAGAAAAAAAAAAAAAAATATAAAGCATCCTCGTTCAAATTTATTAAAACTATTAAAAGTGAAAAATTAACTGTTATTTTTAGATAATGAATTTAAACTAGTTCTATCCGATAGACTTTTATAGGCTACCCGAAAAAATGGTTACATTACGCATTTAATTTGTATAATATTAATTTACTTTCAAATGAATATCTTCGTGTCTTTTTATGACAATCTTACAATTTATTTAAAAAAATCTAATATCTGCAATTGAACATGTATATAGTAACATATGTCATATATAAGATTGTCATAAAAAGACACGAAGATATTCATTTGAAAGTAAATTAATATTATACAAATTAAATGCGTAATGTAACCATTTTTTCGGGTAGCCTATAAAAGTCTATCGGATAGAACTAGTTTAAATTCATTATCTAAAAATAACAGTTAATTTTTCACTTTTAATAGTTTTAATAAATTTGAACGAGGATGCTTTATATTTTTTTTTTTTTTTTCTGATTTCCAATTACCTAAATTGTACAAATCTTAATTTACTCTTATTTTTAATTAAGTGTTTTTGAGAATATTTATTTTAATTAATATATAAATTAATTGAGAATATATAATAGTATTGAGCGGCACATAGACTTTCATTTCGTCTACAATAGAATATATAATAATACACAAACTTTACTAATTGTATAATAAGTTTATTTTTCAGCTAAAACAACTTAAACAGTGTCTGACATTCAACGAACAGATCTGCGGAATGTACGAGATAACACCTGCAATAAAATTCTATAAAATTTAATTTTAATAATGTACCATTATTAGAATTATCGTATAGTAATGTTATATAAGACAATGAATAAAATATTATTTTTATATTAATTTGAACAGTGTAAAACAGATTTTAATAATGCAACATTATTAGAATTATAAAATTATAATATTTAAATTATAAGAGATATTTCAAGCTCAATAGCATCAAAAATTTCACCACAATGTCTTATGGAATCGTCTTCAATTTGTCTATCTAAAACAGCGAGATGAGCATTAATATTTTTTATTTTAGTCATATAATATTCTTTCTTGAAATCTGGTAAATCTGTGATTTTATTATAAACATAATCTTCCAAAGGCATGTAGGTTGAATTTGAATATTGTATGGGATTTTGAAAATAAAATAATTTTTTTGAAAAATCGTACGGTATAGTTTGATCCCAGGGATGATAATCTTTGTATTCATTAAGAATGTCTTTATTTTTTAAATCCATATCTATTTCATATTCTATAATATTTTCCAATTACAAACTCAATTTCTTTATTCCTCAATATTATTATAATTAATGCAACGATTTTCATAGAATATTGGTTAGTCATTTAAAATAATATTCACAACTTCTCCGTTCTTAAAAATGATATTTTTATTTGGAATAATTTTTAATAAAACTTTTAACTTCAAATCATTTAAAAACTGTTGACTTTCTTCAATAAATATTACATAATTCTCCAACATAAGGGATGTAATATGGAATCTTTTAACTTTCAACGATGAATGTGTACACTTGGGTTGGATGGAATTTGTTATATATTTCAAAAATTCATCAACACCTAATTTCCTAATAGAATCTTTATACATTTCCATTTCATTTTGACTTAGTTCACCATATATTAATTTTTCTATAAATTTATATAAATCTATGTCTCTTAATCTGTTGATTTTTTTCAAAACATTTTAAAAATTCTATATTTTTTATTTTAAAACATTCCATCTTCTCATTTTTTAATTCTATACATTCATAAACCCAATTTTAATAATGTAGCATTATTAGAATCATCAAATAGTTATATTTAAGACAATAAAATAAAATATGGAATATCAATTTAAACATTATATTTTTCGTTATCTAATTCATTTGTTAATTTTAAAAACATTTTTTCTGAATAATTTAATAATGTTATTTTATTTATTCGATATAATATTTTAGAATTTTCTTTTTTTAAATTTAAAATCGTTTTGCATTTTTCAGTATTAGATAATATTTTGTACTCGCCCGAACACTTAAAATTACCTACAACATAAGAATAATTACTTTTATTTATAAGTGATATTTTTTCCTTAAGTCTGTTCGCTAAATCTATAGGGTTAGGATTTTTTCTTGGTTCTATAATAATATCAAAATTGTTCTTGTAAAAATTAATTTTATTTCTTATATATTTATCCTGACCTCTCAAGAACATGTATTCGTTATCTATTAATTTATTTTTAAAAAGTATATATTGATGTTTTAATTCTTTATCAACTGGATCAACATTTCGATCAGGTAAAGCTTTACCGAGTTTATTGTTTATGTCGTCCAATTTAATATTTGTTTCTTCATGACTTTTTTCCATAGACTCTAGTTTTTTTACAACAATTTGTATATCGTTACGTAATGAATTATTTTCATTATTTACATTCTTCACAATTTGCTTTCTAATATTTGGTATTAATACATCTTGTACAAAGTCCTGAAATGGTTCTGCGTTCGGCTTGTTTGATCGCATTACAAGTCTATATAAACCTGCTTCTGAAATAAATATTTCTTTGTCTTTATTGTTATTAACAACATTAGAAGATAAGGGGTGGTCTACTTCGAATAGACCACCTCTTTCTTTTTTATATTTATTTGGAATATTTTTATGAATAATATTTTTAATTGTACTTGATTGATCACTATAACCTAAAATCTTTAGAATATCTTTAGCTTTAAACCAAGGCTTATCTACAGTTCCTGTTACTTCTATATCATTGTTATCAAAAGAAAATATATTGTTAAATGTTTGAACGAATCCATCACACAAATCTTGGCTGGATGGAGTTTTTACTAGATTAGATTCCAAATTATTATTTATTGAAGGCATTACAGATTCATTTAAATATAAAAAAAAAATATTCAACAAACTCAATTTCTTTTTTTTTTTTTTTTTTTTTTGTATCTAGCAAATTGGAATATAACACCTAATAATGTAATATATTTTCAGGAACATGTTAATGAATAATATTATTTATCACTAATATATTTTAAAAGCAATGTTCAAGTTTTCCAGCAATCCTAACTTCTGAGATATTAACATCAAATCGCAAAATCTATGTTTCTACAACTCAAACACTTTCCAACACCTCAACATACAATCTATGGTATTAGATCAACAGCTCAACATTCACTACAACTCAACATTCAAGACATCTCACAACATCTATTTCATTGGCTCAGCAACTCAACATTCGAAACACCTCAACACACATAATTTAAATCTCTGTTTTTAAAAATTGTATAACTTTTAAAATCTAAAGCAAAATTGTACACGAAAAATATTGTTTAGGGTAGTTGAAATGCAATAATAATTAATTTTAATGAGTTTTCTATTTCGTTTTTGCATTTCGATTTTAATCATTAATATCATAAGTATTTTGAAAAGTATTTTGGGGAATATTGCATTTTTTTTTTTTTTTTTTTTTTTTTTTTTAATTATTTCATTTCATAAGTTTTGCGAAAAATATTTTAATTATTAATATCATAAGTTTTGTGAAAAATATTTTTGGGATATATTGTATTTCGATTTTAATTATTAATATCATAAGTATTATGAAAAATATTTTGGGGGTGAAAATGTATTTAATAAGTTTTGCGAAAAATGTTTTTATTATTATTGCATTTCGATTTTTATTTTTAATAATTAAGTTTTGCGAAAAATTTTTTTAATTATTATTGCATTTCATAAGTTTTGCGAAAATTTTTTTTTAATTATTATTGCATTTAAATGTCACGTGTGCCGAAGTCCCCATAGGAAAATATTTTTAGTATTTTTTTTGCATTTCAATTTCTATCAAAATTATTTTTAGTATTTTTGCATTTCAGATTTTTTGAAAAATATTTTAATAATTATTGCGTTTCACGATTTGCAAAATATTTTAATAATTATTGCGTTTCACGATTTGCAAAATAATTAAAATAATTTTGCAATGTACCATAGTGACCCATATACTACTAGTATTTCTTCAAAGCTGTCGTACAGTGGTGTTGACAATACCGGTGCTAATTGAAAGAAATCACCAAACACTATGATATTTATGTCACCAAAGGGTTTATTTATTCTTAGAACAGACCTCAATCGCTGATCAATATATCCTAGTGTTTTTATGCCGACCATGGAAATTTCATCAATTATCAATAGCTTAACGTTGGCGAATTGACAACGTAGTGTATTTGAAATATCTGAACTCAATTTTGGTAGCAACCCGGCAAATTGATTCAATGGGAGTTTGAACGCAGAATGAAGTGTTAAACCTCTTATTCCATAGGCAGCTTTACCTGTTGGTGCTGTGAGTAATACTGGTGGAAGTGATAAATCGTCTATATCTGGTCTAAGATTTGCTATGCGAATTACAGACTGTGCTAATGCTCGTATAAGCATTGATTTACCAGCTCCCGCTGGTCCAGTGACAAACGCCTTTATCGCAGGATTATCTCTGCCCCATATTTGTCTTCTTATGATATGAGTGGTATGATACAAGAGTTGGCGTTGACCGTCGTTTAAACATCTGATTAGGTCATTGAACTGTTCATTGTCAATTAAGTGCACTCTTATTTTTCCACCATCTTTAGGTTTATCAACATCTGGAGTATTTGTAGTTTCTACATATTCTCCGACATCATTTATGAGTACATCGTCTGGCACCCAATCTTCATCGTCTTGAACCAGATTATTGTTATGGCCTTGCTCAGCTTCTATTTGGTTTTCATCGTTGTCTAATTGGTTTTCTTCGACTTTATTAAACTGTTGGTACAAGTCTTTATTCGATCAATGTTTGTTTCATACACTTGTTTACAGTTGATATTTAATAAATCAACTGTTTCATCGCGCCATGGTAAAAATAACATAACATTTTCTCTGTAAAAATCTTGTTCATTTTTATCCACATTGAACCTTACATACCGTATGATTTTTCTTATTTTACGTTTATGTATACACTTGTTTGGTTTTCCGATTAGCGTGGAGTCAATCGAATAAGTGGTTTCTTCTTCAATATCAGTGTCCGAGTCAGAATTGTTTTTAGCAGGTTTTTTTTACTGCGAACTTCGTAATTGGCTCCAAATTCAGCCAAAGTTATTTCTTCAAGACTATAAGGTCTAGACGAATAGTATTCAATTAGACCATCGTAGAAAATGTCATCGGATTGTGGATCCATTTCTCCTCTTACTGCCATTGGTTTCAACATTCGAGTTCTCTTATCCGGATGGCTGGTGTTTATAAATGTATACCCAGTTGACGTATTGCATTGCTTCATACCTAAGCAAGTGTACACTGCTTCCTGTGCAGAAATTTCCTGACTCCCCGAAAACGTCGAAGCTATCCTTTTCAGTTGTTCTTTGACAGGTATATCAGTGGAAGTTTTGAGATTCTCGACAATGTCTCTCATTAATTTTGATATTCCGCGTTGGCTTTTTCCAATATACTCGATTACATATCTGACACAAGAGTAAACATCCAATATAAACTGTATGTCCATGTTAGATTGCCACAGCGGAAATAGTTCCTCATTGAATCCAGAAATCAATCTTTGTTTTATGGTTCGTTTTAGGAAAACTGTAGGCCGTTTAATAACAGTTCGAATAATGGATTTATATTCATTAACATCTGCTATTGATAATTTTTGTAAAATATCTTCTAACGACGGCTCTGAAGATGTGTCGCCGTCCTTGAAGTCTCTGAGATATTGCAGAAGTTTTTCATATTGTTTTATACGAATTTGTCTTGTGGTTACATTACTGTTGTCAGCTGTTAGGGGAGTCAATATGCAGGTTTCATTCATTGGTGGATATGGTATGTTGAAGCGACACTTTTTCATTTGTTTATCTTTGTCAGTCCTGTAACAAGTGTGTGTATGTTTATGAGTATTTTTATGTAAATACTCATGGGCAGGACTGCTATCGTCTACCATACACTTGATGTATTTGTCAATTAGCGCTACACACGCACCAAAAGTTTCCGGTTTGGCTGGGTCGAAAACAGGTGCATTGTCTAACCACAATAGCATATGTACATGTGGACTTCCTCTGTGTTGGTATTCGACCCGATAAAAGAAATGTTTAACAATGTGATCTTTGAAAATGACATTTTTGGATTTAATCAATTTGAACAGTGCTCTAAACCTGTGATCAAAATAAGTAGCACAAACAACAGGATCTTGTCGAATTAAATCTGATTTTTGAGCATAAGTTAGTTCAATATCATCAGATAATGTTTTGGAGTAACGTAGCTTGTATAGAATCTTCAATAAATCAATCCAAGTTGATTCACTAGGACTAAATGTTAGGAATAAAGTCGGTTGACCTTCTTGACGCACCATAGCAAAAACGTTTTTCCTCATTGCAGCTAGATATGATGGTGAATTTTGTACGTTGTGTAGCATTCGGTATCCTTGATCGTTATCTATCATTTTATTCAAGACTTCTGGATTTGCTACGTCATTAGCAGTTGTGTTTCCTTTTTTGTTTTTTCGTAAAACAATTTGCACATTACTAGCGATTACTTTTTGAACTAATACTTTACATTTAAAAAATATGTTTGAAGAGTCAGATGCAAATCTTCGATCTACATTCAGCAGTTCAGATCGTACCACTTTTGAATAATTCTTTAAAGGTGATTTATTAGTGCGTGGATGTCCTCCAAACAAGTCAGGAAAAGCTTTTTCTTCCGCGTGATCATCGATGAGAATAGACAACGGTGTCATGCCTTCACCTGGAGCAAAAGACACAAAATCACAGTTTTCAATCATCGTGTCCATTTGTCCCGGATTGATTGGCTCGACATTTGTATCTTCATCGTCAGTTCCTTCGCTTTCAAGATCCGAACCATTTTCCAAACCCTTGGTGGTTTCTGTGACATGAGCCAACCAATCTCTGTCTATTTCGGCATCTTTATACAGTGGTTTTTTAATCAAATCATTCAACGCTGCTACTACTAACGATGGTCTTACATTTTGATAAAGATAATGTTGTTTAAAACATGATTTTCTTTTCAATTTAACTTTCATAATCTTAATTGCAGCTAAATTTTCGGCACGTCTGGGCAAAATAGATGTAGTCTTGGTGAGATCTATTGGGACATTGATAACATTGCCTTTGATTTTTAACTGTCCATCACTGCGGAGACATTTGAATATTTTCATAAACGGTAATCTAAGTGAGACCATCTGCTTTTCAATTTGATTTAGTCGAGCAACTGAAGGTGGAACACTGTTCAACTCAAAACCATTTCCTATGTACAACGGAGGAACTTTTGATTTCTTAATATGCGGATGACAACTTGTGCATATTTGTACAGTACTCTTGGCATCAGTTGGAATTATTGACATACCTAATTGCCTGAGAAGATTGGAGTTGCACTTGTTGACACTGGACGGGAAACGTAGTCGATGGCACGAATAACATTTTTCTGATAAACCTTGTGACCTTTTCAAAATATATTCAGAAATCAAAACATCTTCCCTCTGCCTGGTTTCATTTAATTTCTGTCGTTCTCTTCTTCTATATGATGTAGAATTTGGTGTTCTCCTTTTACTAGATATATTTTGCCGAAGACTACTATCGGACGGTATTCTTCTCTTTTTCAGGTTTTGAGCGTTCTTAATTTGGTATGTGTTTTTGAAAACTGTATTTTCAAGTCTTTTTGTTCTGTTTATTTCACTGGCAATCTGGTTTTTTTTTTTATTCGCCGGATCTTGCAGAAGTTTCAACATGGTTTTATGACTGGTGATCTGGTTTTTTTTCTTATTCACCGGATCTTGCAGCCATATGCCCATGCTCTTACGACTGGTGATCTGGTTTTTTTTCTTATTCACCGGATCTTGCAGCCATATGTCCATGTTCTTACGACAAGTGATCTGGTGTTTTTTTTTATTCACCGGATCTTGCAGATGTTTCAGCATGGTTTTACGACTGGTGATCTGGTTTTTTAATTTATTCACCGGATCTAGTAATCGTTTTTTTGTACATTTCAAATTGAGAATCTTTCTTTGATTTGTAATATCTTGTGAAGCATGATAAAACTGTTTTCTTAATTTCTCATTTTCAAGTTCTTGTACACGAAAACTTTCATTGTCACGGGACCGTGTCTTGGCTTCTTTGTTTTTTAGTGCACGTTTTGACAGCCGTCCCATTTTGAAAAAAAAATTACAATATTAAATAAAAAAAAAATTTAAAAAAAAATATAACTAAACTAAACTACTTACTTAAAAACTAACACTCGGAATGAACGCAGCACGTCTGTCAACCTAAAAAAAAACAAACAAATATAGTTTAAAATGATGGTACAAAAATAATAATAATAACCAAAATTACCTTAATTAAATACAACAAAACACAACTGACTGCCACTGAATTAATAGAATTCTGAAAAAAAAAAATATATTAATTTTTTGAATAACCCGTCATACTAAAAATAATTAATTGAACATTGAACAGGTTAGGAATAGTTATGTCATTATGACCTTACATGATATTTATTTGTATTTTATTGTTGAAATAATACACGATACCAGACAAAACTAGAGATTTACTTGACTTGACTTGCTTCAACTATAGTTTCACCTATGCTCCTTGCTTATAATAAATATTTCCCATAAACAATGAAACACAGTATAACAGAAAACATATGCATATACAGAGTGTCACAGAAATAATTGACAATTTGCTAGCCAAAGTGTATTGTACTATACATTTTTTAAATTATATAATTATTATACCTACATTTATTTAATTTTAATAAAGAAATACTATATAGGTACCTAATATGTTATTAGTACAAAAAATGTAGTTGCTATTATTTAATTTTGTTCTGAGATAATTATTGTATTATGTTGTAATTATTCAATAAATAAAAAAGTAGAAAGAAATTAATGACCTATAACTTAGATTTATTTAGCAAAACTGGGCAAGTTATTTATTTTTCTCAACTAGTTAAAGTTATATTACTTTGATACAAAAACTAAGTTAATTTTTTTAACATAGATACTGGACACTTTTCATTTTTACATTCAAAATATAAAAGTTCTTTTAAAAATTTTGGGGTGGGGCTGACTCCTACCAAGCCACCCTTACCCTTCCCACACCAGTTACAGCCATGACTTGGTATCTAATTACCTGACTTACATTATTGAACTATTGATGACATTAGGAAAATTATATTGAACAACTGATAATTTGATAAAATGTTTCGACTTTCAAATAAGTAGGTAATAAGTAATAAATTATAACCCCCATTTCTTGGAAACAAATTGAAATATCAGTCATATGTACATAATACTAGTTATAAAAAATATATCAATTAAAGCAAATTATAAAAAGTATTTTGGAATTGTAAGTTGTATGAATATAGCATGTTAACTAGTTGAGATATGTCAATATCTTGATATTAATATTAAGCGATATAAAGGTATTTATGGCTTTAAAAAAGCATTATTAAAATCAATATAATATACTAGTAGAATAAATTTATGTTTAAGAGTTGATAGAATATTGTAATATGTAAATTCGATTTCTAATTTTTGCAATGTTTCTTTATTTTTTCTATTCTACATAAGTCTAAATTTCATCTAATATGTATGTTTCTTCTAAATACTCCTCACCACCGTCACAAGCAATGTTTAAAGGAGGTGAGCAAACAAATGTAAAACATTGCTTCGCTCAGAATCTAAAAAAAAAACTCTAAATTTAGTCAGTGTTTTTGTTTTGATTGTCTTCAAATAAAGTAAAGTAAAGTAATTAGAACACAGAATTATTAACAACATAAGAAATATACTACATGTAATATGTAACAGTATGATGCAATATTCGTGTTGATTATTTTAATTATTGGTATTGTGGTTAATGTGTTACAAGATATAGTTACTAGGTACAATTAAATAAATAAATATAAATAATTTATTATAAATAATATAATAAGACAAATGTCTTTATAAAATTTAAAATACTCAATACCTCATAAACAATTATAAATAGTAAATACAGTTATTATGATTAGCAGTTTTAAGCAACATTTGGATTTTTGGAATGAAAAAAAAAACTACAAAAAAACTAGTTACTTATTTTTCTTAACAAGTTGGATTAGATTATTTTACACATTCAACTGAACTAGTTAAGTCACAAAGTAATTATGAATTAAAAGTAACTGGTTAAGTTAAAAAATTACTTAAAAAGTAATGTTCTAACTAGTTTCTGTAATCTTTGGATTTTACAACAGTGTTTCCAAATCTATTTGTCACAATGTTCCTAAACCAATAAGGAAACTTTTTGACTATATAAAAAATATATGAAAATAAATTTAACCTTAATTTGATTGAAAATCTTGTTATATTTTATTTGATACCTCTATATGTATAATAATAATGTAAATTATAAAGTATAACTAGTATTGTGGCCTGTGGGACAATGGGACATAGATCTTACAATGGATATAATTAAATTTTTAGTACCTAATGCATGTATTATTTTATTATGATTGTAGAAAATGTTATTATCATATTATTTTGCATATGGGTATATTATTTCAATTTATTTATTTGTAATTGGAGTTATACCTAAATATTTGAATTTAAAAATTCAATTTATATTAAACAGATTTAGTTATTCATTATTCAGTATATTTTGGCTATTGTGTTATATTAAAATAAAATAATAAAATAGCTTAAAATACAATTTTTTAATAGTAAAAATATATTATTATGGTCTACTTGATTTTTTTTTTTTTTTTTTTTTTGTAGTGGTAGGTTGCCTTACTGAAGAGAAAATTATTTTTAACTTGCCACAACAAAAAGGTTGGGGAACACTGATTTACTAATATAAAAAATATTATAGTTATTTAAACAATATTTAATTTGAAATGCAATTTAATTTTTATCACACAATTTAAAAGCAATGGATAGATCCAATAACTTGTATTGCAAAATGCGGTGTGGCTGTTAGGTAATACTGTAATAGTGTATTCTGGGGATTTTTTTTCACGAAGATTTATATTCTGAATTCGTAGCCTAAAAGATACCATCAAATTATTCCCCATTCATTGTTTAAGTGCGAAATTAATTAAAACAATTTGTTTTCATACAATTATTTATATATAATTTTGTTTAAAATACGATTGCAATTGTAATCTCAACCAATAATTTCCAAACATTGTTTTCGGCAACTACCAAATTGTTGATTAAACATTAAACCTTTTTGCACGGCAATATTTTATGAAACGAATTTTATTATTTAGGAAATGTTATAACAACTTAGAGTATAAATAAAACATTCAAAGCATTTTCAATCTAACTTAGGTAATATACCTATTTAATTGTTCTACACCCGAGATAAAAATGTTAGATACTAAATTAATTTAATTTAACATAAATAAGATAGAACTCATCAGAAGCACGATACTTTGGACATAATATGTATACATTATGTAGTATGTACCAATAGAAATTGTGGTAATAAAAGAATATTAAATATTAGGTAGGCTATAATCAAATGAATTTTTGCAGAGAACTATAATATAGTGTTATATATATTATATAATATAAAAAAAAACCCAGTATTTTGTTATGTTGTACTATTGCGAGTGTCACAATATAGTTATGATAACAATTGCAAAAAAGAAAAACCAAATGTTCGAAAAATTACACAGTAAACATATTATAAGATTAACTATAGACTAGCATGTAAGACATTGTACAATATACCCACCAATACATTATCAGCTATTACCTGTATCATGTTATAAAATAGTCAATAGTCAATACATTTACTCACAACTACGTAGGTAGGTATTTCACCTGCAATAGTCTAGAGATAAATATCAGCCAACCACTAATATTATGTGGGCATGCTGAACGCGAAAATAATAATATAACATTAACTATAATATTCGAATTCTACGGTACCTATAAAGTATTTATATAGGTATGCTTTTCCGTTTTTGAGATTAAACAGTGTCGAAACATAAATATAATTAAGAAATTGATAAGTCCAATTTATTTTCAAAAGCATTTCATCAAGAATTCTGTCTATATTATATTTTTTTTCACAAAATACGACCGCTTTATTTTTCGACTAAAATATTTGTTTTCATTGGAAACTAAGCAGAGATTATAGTTTTATATAAGCAAAATATTCTGGACAAATTATTTAGAAATATTAGTTATTTAAAGATTTGGAATTTTCGAACAAAATGTTAATGTGTCAAACGTATTTTTGGAAAATTTAAGTTTCGTTTATAACTGCGAGTATAGGTATAATAAATGAGTATTTATACTATTATCTGATCAACAAAAATATTCGACAAATATATAATTTTCCGTTTATATGAAAAGGGCTTACAAGTTATAATAATAAAATAAATAGGCTTATTTATCATCAGTTAATAAAATTATCGGGCTGGTTTATTTTCTTCCAAAAATGAGATACCGTTTTCCTCCACTGGCCATTTTAAACAACAAAAATGGTTAGATGCCATTTTCATGTAAATAATTTTTGGACCAAAAATCATGACCATTTATTTTCAAATATAAAAATATTTAGCCGACACCGGTGCAGATGTGTTTTGTACCGTAACTAGTATAAATTGAGGGCATTCGAAAAAAAGTCCACATATCAAAATATGGTATAAAAATCCCCACCTATAGGAAAAAAAAGCCCTGTACCAACTAAATACATAACACATTTTTGATTATAGTGTACATTTTATAATTTGAAATCGGTCAAGTATAGTTTTTGAGCTTATTCGTTACAAACATCCAAACCTTTCCTCTTTATAATATTAGCATAGATTAAAGGGTAGTTTTGTTTTTTCGTTAACATAATGATTTATAAATACATTTTTCATATTCTTAATTCCTTATTGGAGGAAAATGGTTAAAGACAAATCATCGAATGTCCTAAAAATAAGCGCAACTAGGGAGAGAGGCTAATGGGCATTAAATTATTTATAATTTTTATTTCAAATTTATAAGTATTTTATATTACCTATGATAAATATGCTAAATAATAAATATAATTAGCAGTATGCCTGTATCTGTTTTAAAGAAACGATTTATGTCGGTAGGTAATAGGTGTATTCAGTATTGGTAAGATTATTATATATAAATACAGTATACCTATGCACTGAACAGTAAACTATAAATTATATAGGTAATATAGGTACAGACAGTGAGTTGCGGAATAAAAATCCACGACGAGCAGTCCCGGGAAAAAATCTGCAGACTACAAAATTACTAACAACCATATACAATTGATTGATCAAATATTTTTTAAAAGCTGATCGGTGTAATTACCACATTATTAAAATATATATACAAATATACTTATCATTAAAGAAATTAATATAAAATAAATAATTTTCAAATAATATTATTATTAATATTTACATTGTCCTCGAAATGTCATTATAGGAAACGTAATATTTTACTACGGGGATTTAAATTTTACATAATTATAGATACGTAACATAAAACAAAATATTTTTGTTAATGTTTTAAAACTATAATATAAATATTTAAGTAAGTAAAAATAATAATAATAATAATAGTTTATTCAGTTGAATAAAACGGTCAAAAGCCCAATAGTACAGATAATCCAAGTACAATGACAAAATAAATAAATAAATAAGAAATAGTTAAATAATATTGTATTCAATAGGTATATCTTTTAAATTTTGATCATAGATAAATTTGTACAGATAAATTTGATTTTTGTGTAATATCGTCACAAGCGTTAAATACATACACTATAAAGATTATAAATGTGAGCTGTTAAGTACTCACCAGGGACTTAGAGACAGGTGAAAATTTGTTGTTTAAAAATTAAATGTAACACACCAAGAACACGATGTTTTTGATAACCGATAGGTGATGGGTATACCAAAATTGATGTCAACCTTTCACGTCGGCAGCAAGACACAATGTCATTCGGAATTGAAAAAAATATGTACTCGACGAGTTAGTGCAGATAACTAAACTATAGATAGGCAGGTATATAGAAAAACACAGTATTTTGATATTTTATATTATTTCGTCGCAATTACTCGAGATAAAGATTGCAATTTCAAAAGTCCAAAAAGTTATTAATCAAGTATATATCTACGATTTTGACACATCAAACATAATAGGTATAAAAAGGTTAATATTATGTCATGTGAACTGTGAACACAATAAATTATGATTATGATAAAATAAGAAAAAAATTGCAAGTGTACTTGTGATATAGATTACATGAGGGACAAACCCCTAATTGATTTTAGTACACACGGTACATTATGAAAATAGTTAATGTTGGAAGTGGTGGTTGGGTAGGTGGAGTTACAGTAGTTTTTCGTTGATTTTGTATTCGGCTTTCAAAGAAGAACCACCATATTATACAAATATTAACTGCCGAAAAATAAAAGTAAGTAATAAATTCATGTACTTACTTAGCTTTATTTTAAATTAAAATGTTTTCGTTAACTGGATATGTCTTAATATTAACACATAAATACAATTACGTCAATTTGAATTTCCTTACCCATATATCTTAAGATTTTTAGTAAAATTTTTATTGGTGTTCCATACAAAAGCTATTTTATAATCCAGTTTAAATCATAGGAATATTTTTTGAACTACAGTACAGTATTAAAATAATAAAATTAACATATAACTTAATTTATTTAAACGCAAGTATTCTAAAAAACATACATAACTTATTATAAGTGTTTCAGGATTCACATCATACTGACGTTTTGTGAAAAATGTCAGTATTAAAATAATAAAATCAATTTAATATTAACAGGAAAACAAATTCATATTACAACCTATTCAAAAAATATTTGTAAATCATTTCAATTTCTAAATAAATTTGGAAAATATTTGTGTTTTTAATAGTGTATAAACAACTTAATTTGCTTGAAACATACCACAAAAATTAAAATATTAATAATATTTAAACATTTTAAAGTAATTTAAAACCTCAATTTGTTTATTGTAATTTTCATTCCAAATTATTGAACAAGTTATTAAATGGTTACATGGTCTTTGATCTCATGAGTGCACGTCCTTCTTGCACAAAAATGTATTTCAATCTGAATTCTATTTATGTGTTATAACCAATACTACAAGGATGTAATTTGAAATAAAATATATTTTAGTGTTGGGTATGAATGCCTACCATTATATAAGAATAATTTACATCAGTAATTTTGTCATTTTACATAAAACTCTTATTTACCTTGTTATTAATGTATTACATAGATGACTACCATCAACCACAATAATTATTACTACTATGGGGGGGCAGAACAGGACCAGTCCAAGGTGAAACCTATTGTGCCACCACCAAAATCTGCCGGTAAGCATGCCCACAATTTAATTTGTTGACTTAAGTGTTTACAATGTTTACATAGTGTTAACATTTTTTTTTTAGATGCTTTGAAAATAAAAGGGCAAAAAAAAAAACCAAGTATGTGTATTAAGTATTTAATGTAGGTAATTAATTTTAAACACAACATTTATTTAATTTTTTAAGAATGTCACACATGCAAAAAGATGCACACTGGTCGTTGTAGGGCATTGGAGAGGGATTTATACCCCCCCAAAAAAGGTTAGTATATTTGACAAAACTTATTTCAATTTTATTAAATTGAAGGACTAGGTGGGCGGTAAGCATGCCTACGATTTAATTAAATTTTTTTTTTGACTTAACTTCTTAATTCATTTTTTTTTTTTTTCTAAGAATGCCACACATTTAAACAAAAGCATACTGGCCGTTACAAAAATATTGGGGAGGGCCAACATCCCCAAAAAAAAGGTTAGAATATTTTACAAAACTTATTTAATTTTTATTGAATTTACAGAATATTGAAAATGTTGTTCTAGAATGCAGTATGTGTTACTCAAAACATAAGGGTGGATGTTGGTGGCTGCCACGTGAAATAGTAATTTATAACTGAATTATAATTAACAATATAGGTACATACTCGGTACATAACACAACATTTTTTAACTCTAGGGACCACAAGAGGAAGACTTAAGGTCCATTATACGAAGACGTCAGAGAGCAAAAGTAAGTTTTTAGTACCTACTTAACTATGTATAAATATATATTATATTATATTTTTATTTGTGTAAATATTACACATGGCACATAGATAAAATACATTCATCGCTATGCTCAGAATCTAAAACTTAGTTTAATATTTTCTATAATTATCTCATACAATTCAATAAATTTAATAACAGTTGGCAATGGGAAAATAATGATAAAATACTTTTTTGGGAGGCTTATATTCTAATTAAATTCTCATCACATTTGCTACCCGTCCTGATATTCTATAATATAATATGAACGACATAAGCTTATAATAAAGGAAGGAATTACAGTCTGCAGTTTGGGAGAATTGGGAGGCACTCATAGGTGTATTTATATATTATTTAACCCTTTCACTGATATGGACGCATATATGCGTCCAACGTAGGCAACTCTGTGGTGCTATGGACGCACATATGCGTCTTTTCATTTTAAAAATCATTTTGAGAATTTTGAGAAACCATTTTGAGAAACCCTGGCTAAGAGATATACAATTAGCAATAACTTGGTAAGTTTTGTTCCAATTTTTTTTTTTTTAGTTTTTTCAGATTCAGTGAGTATATATCTATATTTTTAAGGTGGAAATACTAGTTAAATAATTTATGAAATAAAGTCAGCACAGAGCAGTTGCATTCAATTTTTATGGTCAGCAGTGAAAGGGTTAACAACGATTGTCATTATAGGTTATAGGTACATAAGATTATTACACATTTGACATTTTATTAACTAACATTTAAATAAGTAACTAGTAATTCACCATATTGAGATGTAGTTTACTAATGTTAATTATTCAGTGGCCTATTGTATAAGTTGCAATTTATTTTTCCCTTTAAAATCTAATTGTATTAATGACTATTAATTCATGTTTTAGGAAACTCAAATATCTAACATAATGGACATGATGGAGATCAGCCCCGCAGACACTTTACAACCAAATGTATTGTAAACCAAATAAAAAAATAAAAAAAAATAATTTAAATACATAGCCAAAGTTAATCATTTTAGTTTTTATACTTATATATCATATGGATGGTTAAAAAAAAACTTTGGTACTTACCTGGTCTTGTGCTACATAGACTTGTTTATCTTACTTCTTTTACTGTTTGTAGGATCTGAAAATGAAAGTAAAGTATTTTTAATTTGTAAACATTACCAATTACAGTGTTGAAAAAGTCATAGACACATGTGTGATGTGTTGAAAATTTTGAAATAAATAATTAAATATGTTTTGATATATTACACATTACATACCTTTAAGAAACGAGAACAATCTCCTGTCAATACTGTTTTGAATGATAGAATAACGTTGATAAATTAAACAAATCGCTTCGTTATTCGAGCGAACCATATTACCTATTAACAACATTTAAAAACTTGCCATGACGAGTAATTATTGGTTAAACCTTAAAAACAATATCTTGAAATGAAAAGAATGAGAAAATAATAGGTACCTCTAGGCTATATCCCTATAGATAATAACTAATAAGTAAATACATTTTAAAATTTAACACTTTACCAATGAGTAAAACTAAAAAAATATACACATCATTGTAAAACCAAAAAAATAATTGTACAGTTGAAACGTTTCCGTTAATCGGGTAAACAAACGTATAAATCACTTCCACGGACGTGCTCGTACTCGTTTCCATGTTTTTTAACGGGTCGCAACCAACCATAGCTTGGTACCACGGTAACCGCCATATAACGATTGAACGTATTAAGGTGGATTCACACTGCTCCGTGATCCGTGATCCGTGATTTCCGGAAAAAAAATCTGTGATTTCTCAAAATTATAAATTTTTCATTTTTGCGGTGAACATAGTGGTAACTGGTAACTGGTAATTGGTTTATTGTTATCACGATCACAAAATCTTTATCACCTATCTGTTGTCAGTTATTTATATTTAAAAATATAATAATTCACTAAACTTAGACAATGCACTATAATAGTCTACACTCTACAGTAGAACTTGTAAGTGCATTGTACAGTTCAACATTTGACCAGTGAATACTACTATTAGTACAATTTAGCTCAACTATTCAGTTGTAAATTGTATTATAATGAATAGGAATTATGAATATGAAAAAGCCTTGTGGAGAAGAAAAGTGATAATAATTTGTGCAATGAGACTACAACACGGACTAAGACTAAGTCCGTGGACTACAACTGGCAAAGAGGCAAGTGTACAATCTAATAACTATTCCTCATTACCTCGTCTGCATATTTATTAAATGTTATAGAATATAAAATAAATTTAATTTGATAGGAATTCCAAAAAGAGATGGTATGTACGGCCAATTTTTCAAGAAAGAAGGAACTTGGGTCACCACACTTTGTTAGTTGAAGAATATAAACTCAACAACTCTGCGAATAGGAGAATCAACAGTGTCAATTATTGTTAGAGAATGTTGTTTGGCAATATGGAAAGTCTTGAAAATAAAAGTGAATTATATTTTATAAAACAATAAACTATAAATATTCCAATAAAAAAAAAATGATGTTTTCATATTATTGGTTGAACAGAACTCAGTTTATGAAATTTAGGTTGTCATCATTCTATAGAACAATTTTGAAATTCAACTTAAGATCAATTTTTATTATTTTTTAGTTAGACAATAGACATGTATATAACCTTACATCTTTTACAATTTAAATTATATTTGTTTTCAATAATCTAGGTTTTATTTACCCCAAGTACACATGGTTGGATACAAATAGCAAATGAATTCCATAATAATTGGAACATGCCTAATTGTGTAGGCGCTATGGATGGAAAACACGTTGTACACCAGGTGCTTATCTAAATAATAATATCACTTAAATAATAATTATCTTAAATATTAAAAATATACTTATATTTTAAAGGCATTTGCAAATACTGGGTCCGTGTACTACAACTATAAAGGTGCTCATAGTATAGTGCTTCTTGCTGTTTGTGATGCCGATTACAACTATTTATTAGTTGACATTGGTGCACCAGGTCGTAATAGTGATGGAGGCGTATTTAGGCAAAGTACTTTGGGTAAAAAAATTATTTATAATGATATTAAATTTCCAAACCCCACGCCGATCGATACCGCAGTTGGACCAATACCTTATTATATAGTGGCAGATGAAGCCTTTATGTTACTGCCAAATGTTATGCGACCTTATCCTGGCCGAGCTAAAGGAAATTTACCAGTCGACAAAGCAATTTTTAACTATAGGTATGTAACCCAACTAACTATTTAAAATATAAATAACTAAGTTAAAACTATAACTGTAGATTAAGCCAGGCTCGCAGATGTATTGAGAACACATTTGGTATTATGGCTGCCAAATGGCGAATCTTTCGTCGTCCAATTATAGCGGGAGAAAAAACAGTAGTTGCTATAGTACAAGCAACAGTTGTACTACACAATTATATTAAAAAATATGAGAAAAACCAAGGTATAAAGCTTTAAATAATAATTCTTCTTGTAAAATGACTAATAAGACTAATAATAGTAATATAAAATATGTGTGTGTGTTAATAGGCATTTTTATGTATTGTCCTCCACCACAAAATGACCATAATATCACTAGAACTTTTGAAATCCATGGAGCATTGGAGCCAATTGGTCCTGTATGATCTAACCATTATGGGATTGATGCCAAAGAAGTCAGGGAAAAATTAAAGTTTCATCTTATGAATGAAGGCAATGTGGAATTTCAATATGATAAAATATAATAAAAATATTATTAATGAAATGAAAATATAACTTTTATTAATGAAAAATGTATTGCTAAAATTTAATAATTGAGTTCACTGATGACTGTGGAAATAAATTCACTTTGTAGCCTTCTTTTTGTGTTTGTTGGTAATTCGGACATCAGACTTCCCAAGTACGCACAGAAGGATTCGTCGCCACTAAGCTTTTGAAGTGGTGGTGGGCTCTTCGGTCTTGATGCTTTTAATTCTTCTAGCAACGATTGTTCAAAAACATCCGAACCAACTAATGATTTTCCTGAAGTTTTTGATATTGGTATAAAACAATATAATACATTATAATATAGTAATATCTAAATTGATTTGTTACTTTTTTTTGAGCTATGTCCAGCGGTTGATTCATTGTCCTTATTTAAGTTGTTGATGGCATTATTATCTGGTTCAAATACTTCAATATTAGAAATAGTACCTGTAAAAAAAAAAAAAGTTTTATTTAACTAATACATTGTTTTGGCCTAGTTTAAAATGTTTAAAATGTATATATAATTACTTATTTTGTACATAAACTTCATCTAAAAATGTTAGACTTTTAAAATGCATCCATTGTTTTAATTGTTTTCCACCTTGTGCACCACTTGGCTTTATCAGTTTGGATTTTTCTCTGCGGTACTGTTCTTTCAAGAAGCCAAATTTTTTTTCCAACTGTTTAGTGTTGTAAAGAGACCCACCTTAAGGTATACAAAATCTTTAAAATATTACATGTATTACAAGCGTTCAAGAAAAAAATTAATATGAGTTGGTTAAGTTAAAAAAACATTAAGGACATCAAGATTAAACTATAAGCTAATAGTTAACAAACAATGATTAACCCTAAATGTTTGAAATTATTATGGAGAAAAATATTAAGTTATATCAGTTAAAAAGAAGTTTACATCATCGTAGGTACCTATATGTAATGGGAAATTGGTGGAGAATGCGCACCGCCGGACATAAATTGGTATATTCTCTTTTGGGACAGAGTGTAGTTAGATATATACAATCATCATATATAGTTTCACTGGAAAAATTATAAAGACACAAAGTAGGTACAGAAATCCCAGCCTAAACAAAATTTAAATTTAATATTCAATACTTACAATTCAGTACATTTATTATTTCCATCCATAATCTGTGAATAATTTGCGGGTATCTTTCAGCTTTTGGAAGCCTAGCATCCCAAAGAGGTCTTCTTTTTTCAACCTCTATAATCAATTGAGTACTGAAATCTAATAGTTCGGTTTCCTCTTCAGGCTCTTTGTCTTTATCATCATTAAATTCACATTCTTGCATCAACTCCTTAAAGGAGCTTGTTGTGGCAACGGTCCGAGGCTTTATAGAATGACATTTTGGCATCTCTATTTAATAATATTAATAATTCTGTATATTAAAGATATTAACACTTACCTACTACTATTACATTAAAATTGTATACATTATATTAAAGATAGGCACAACTAATAATAAAACAACAGTTTTGTATTTATTGATTATTTTTTCTTCAAAATAATCAAAATATAAGTTACATTTTGAATATTTGAAGTAAAAATGATTAATGGTTACAAAATAGTTGTTTTATACCTATACTTTAAATAGAGGAACAGGTAGGTACTAATACTCTGTTCCATGAGAGATCATGCCGGTTCTGCGCATCCCCCTACGTCACCCTGCTGTCGAAACTGGTTGCCCCATGACGGGTGTGGCATAGGGGAACCAGTTTTGGTCGGTGCGCGGCATGATCTCTCGTGGAACAGAGTATAGCAATTTTATTCCCAGAAAAAACATAAGTAAGTATCTCCATTGTGTATATGACTAAGTACTAGGTACCTTTATCAATTGTGGTTACAACTTATACACAACTGATATATTCATTATATTATAAAGGCGGAATGAGAATTTGATCATTTACTTTACAAAAATAACTCCAGTGATTATTGTCCAATGCAAAACATGATTTTTTAAAGAAAAGTATCATTAAAAATTGATTTTAAAACCAAACCAAAAAACTTGGGGTATTCACCCAAGCAAAAAGAATAGTACACTAAAACATTAAATCCTTTTATGCCAAAAACAACAAAATATTTTGGTTAGAATTATTTGTATAATATGGTCTATGGACATTTATTTTAGGTTATTAAACTTGGTGCACAGATAAGTTTTGGGCAATTGTGTCTAAACCTATTCAGTTGATTTCCCAACATTTTTGTTACATGGAGATATTGTTAAACCATTTATCAGGTCAGATATAACTATACTATAGTATATAACTATACTATAGTATTTAAAAAAACAAAACAAAACTTAAAAAGGAATCGACAAACTAGGTGTTCCAGTTTCGAGCAGCTGTTCTAATTCTAGTTCAAATCAGTCACAGTTAAAAAGCCCTCAACTGAATAAAAATAATTGAAATGGCATTAATGATTTGGGTAATTAAGAGAAGAAAGGTGGACCATGTCGTTCAGAAGTCTAAACTTCAGTTATTTAAATAAATATTATTTACTGGACAGAAAAACCATGTTAAAACATGTAGTATATAAACTTATTAAATGAAACATTTTAAACAAATCACTTCCAACTAGTACTAACCTTTAGGTGATGCAGAGTTGTGGCAGACATGTTTGTCATTTGTAGCTAAAACAAACATTTTGCACAGTGCACATATTCGGCCCTAAAATAAATACATATTTTCAATGTGAATTAGTTCATGACATCCGTGTAGTTTTTGTATTATTGTATCGCAGAATACTAACTACAACTTGGGATTTATCTTGAGCTCGAGAATTCATTTTGACAAATAAACTTAAGATATATTTTTAATTTTTGAAATAAAAATAAGTTTTATAAAACAAAATAATACATAATAATAATAATAATAAATTTCGGCATTCTATTTTTATTTTTATTTGATAATTGTTTTGGTAACCAGTAACCGCATAATTATAAACATTTGACTTGAATAGGATTTGATCCTATTATCTGGTATCTGTAAAATAACGTGGTATTTACTTTTAAACATTGTGGTTAACCGCTAGGTAACCACAAGATTCAGCCAATCACAGCGGTGAATTGTTTTTCCGGAAATCACGGATCACGGATCACGGAGCAGTGTGAATCCACCTTTATATACGTCCGTGGTTCAATGCATATAACCACTCATTTCATTTTTCGGGCAAGAGCTTATCACTCAGCGATAGAAAGTGATAACATAAAATATTCCGAGGTGCAGGTGATAAGCTATAGAAACGATAGGCAATAATTAATTGTGCTTATCATACGGGAACGAACAAGAAATATTTTGAGGTCATACCTATTTATATTCTATGATTATTGTAAAATGTGGTACATAATTTACACAGACTTCTATACTACAGTAGATAACTACTACATTATGTTATGTATGTCATAGTACATTGTAAAAATGAAGCTGATAAACCTTGGTCGGATAGCAAAACATTTCATTTATTATACAAAATCCATATCCATTATACCATAGAATATTAGAATAGGTACTATATAATATTCTATGTTATACCATAGAGCATAGACCTATAAACTAATGGACAGCGCATAGAGTGAGAAATCATCAGAGGGGATTGTTGAGAGACCAAAAACAGGTTTTGGGCACATTATACGATTACAACAAAATAACTAAAATCGTAATTCTTGGTTTAAATATGAAATTTTGTCTAAATTTGAAATTAAAATGTCTGTAAAAAATAAGTGTGTTTATATATTTTTTAGATTTTTTGGTTACAGTATGAATTATTTAAGAGAATCTTTGTCTTAAATTTTCAACTCTTAGTTATAAAAACTGAACATTTTATAATTTTTTAATTCCAACGATTGATAATTTTCGACATTTTGATAAATTTTGTCAAAATTCCAACTTTAAATGCTTATAAAAAAAAATCGTGCCTATGTATTTTTAATATTTTTCAACTGATATTGTAACAATATATCAGGAGCCTTGTATTAAATTTTTACACTTTTTGGCCCAACAGATAAAACTTTGTTGATATTTATAGAAAAAAAAAACTAAAAAAAATTGAAAGCTGTAAATGTCCATAAACAGCTCAAAAAGAGTCAAAATATTTTCAAAATTGTATGGTGTATATGAAATGCTAATATAAACATTCAGTGAAATTTTCATGTATCTACAGTTATTCGTTTTTGAATTACAACAAAATAAGGAAATCGCTACATGAGAAATCGAGTGAAAATCCAATGTTGTAAAAATTTGAATTTCAAACGCTCATAAAAATTTAATTTGACTGTCCGGTAGAGATTTTTTTATTGATAAAGGTAGATAATCTTATAAGGAATCTTGTGTTTCATTTTCAAATCTTAGATTTAAAAAGAAAAATTTTTACGAATTCTTAACTCAAAATAATTTGCTAATTTTCGTGATTTTTCCATATTTTGTCAATTTTTGAACTTTAAATGCTTATAAAAAAAAAATTGTGACTAAGGATTTTTAATATTTTTCATCTGCCTTTGAAACAACATATTAGGAGCCTTCTATTAAATTTTCAAGCTTTCGCAACCAACAAATAAAATTTTATTGATATTTCTAGAAAAAAAACTAAAAAAAAATGAAAAATGAAAATGTCCCTAAACAGTTCCAAATAAATCAAAATATTTTGAAAATGTTATCGTGTATAGAAAATGCAAATATAAACAACCAGTGAAAATTTCATGTATCTACGGTCATTTGTTTTAAAGTTACACCAAAAACCAAATTCGATTTTTTGGAAAATCGATTTTGCGTAAAAATTCCCGTTTTTCCTTAATTTTTATGTTGTTTTTCCCGGCGCTTGTGAAAACTACTGGAAAATGTTTACTTTTGACCCCCCAAAGTACCAACTAGATTCACTTTCCTATCAGAAAAGGTACTATTGAAGAAAATCGAAGCACTTTTACTGTCCCAAAACGTGATGACAGACACAAAAATATAAATAAAAATATATATAAAAAAAAAAAAACATACATCATTGTAAAACCAATACATTCATCGCTCCGCTCAGAATCTAAAAATTGTATTTTAAGCAATTTTATTATTTTATTTTAATATAACACAATAGCCAAAATATACTGAATAATGAATAACTAAATCTGTTTAATATAAATTGAATTTTTAAATTCAAATATTTAGGTATAACTCCAATTACAAATAAATAAATTGAAATAATATACCCATATGCAAAGTAATATGATAATAACATTTTCTACAATCATAATAAAATAATACATGCATTAGGTACTAAAAATTTAATTATATCCATTGTAAGATCTATATCCCATTGTCCCACAGGCCACAATACTAGTTATACTTTATAATTTATATTATTATTATACATATAGAGGTATCAAATAAAATATAACAAGATTTTCAATCAAATTAAGGTTAAATTTATTTTCATATATTTTTTATATAGTCAAAAAGTTTCCTTATTGGTTTAGGAACATTGTGACAAATAGATTTGGAAACACTGTTGTAAAATCCAAAGATTACAGAAACTAGTTAGAACATTACTTTTTAAGTAATTTTTTAACTTAACCAGTTACTTTTAATTCATAATTACTTTGTGACTTAACTAGTTCAGTTGAATGTGTAAAATAATCTAATCCAACTTGTTAAGAAAAATAAGTAACTAGTTTTTTTGTAGTTTTTTTTTTCATTCCAAAAATCCAAATGTTGCTTAAAACTGCTAATCATAATAACTGTATTTACTATTTATAATTGTTTATGAGGTATTGAGTATTTTAAATTTTATAAAGACATTTGTCTTATTATATTATTTCTAATAAATTATTTATATTTATTTATTTAATTGTACCTAGTAACTATATCTTGTAACACATTAACCACAATACCAATAATTAAAATAATCAACACGAATATTGCATCATACTGTTACATATTACATGTAGTATATTTCTTATGTTGTTAATAATTCTGTGTTCTAATTACTTTACTTTACTTTATTTGAAGACAATCAAAACAAAAACACTGATTAAATTTAGAGTTTTTTTTTTAGATTCTGATCGAAGCAATGTTTTACATTTGTTTGCTCACCTCCTTTAAACATTGCTTGTGACGGTGGTGAGGAGTATTTAGAAGAAACATACATATTAGATGAAATTTAGACTTATGTAGAATAGAAAAAATAAAGAAACATTGCAAAAATTAGAAATCGAATTTACATATTACAATATTCTATCAACTCTTAAACATAAATTTATTCTACTAGTATATTATATTGATTTTAATAATGCTTTTTTAAAGCCATAAATACCTTTATATCGCTTAATATTAATATCAAGATATTGACATATCTCAACTAGTTAACATGCTATATTCCTACAACTTACAAGTTCAAAATACTTTTTAAAATTTGCTTTAATTGATATAATTTTTATAACTAGTATTATGTACATAATACATATGACTGATATTTCAATTTGTTTCCAAGAAATGGGGGTTATAATTTATTACTTATTACCTACTTATTTGAAAGTCGAAACATTTTATCAAATTATCAGTTGTTCAATATAATTTTTCTAATGTCATCAATAGTTCAATAATGTAAGTCAGGTAATTAGATACCAAGTCATGGCTGTAACTGGTGTGGGAAGGGTAAGGGTGGCTTGGTAGGAGTCAGCCCCACCCCAAAATTTTTAAAAGAACTTTTATATTTTGAATGTAAAAATGAAAAGTGTCCAGTATCTATGTTAAAAAAATTAACTTAGTTTTTGTATCAAAGTAATATAACTTTAACTAGTTGAGAAAAATAAATAACTTGCCCAGTTTTGCTAAATAAATCTAAGTTATAGGTCATTAATTTCTTTCTACTTTTTTATTTATTAAAAAATTACAACATAATACAATAATTATCTCAGAACAAAATTAAATAATAGCAACTACATTTTTTGTACTAATAACATATTAGGTACCTATATAGTATTTCTTTATTAAAATTAAATAAATGTAGGTATAATAATTATATAATTTAAAAAATGTATAGTACAATACACTGGCTAGCAAATTGTCAATTATTTCTGTGACACTCTGTATATGCATATGTTTTCTGTTATACTGTGTTTCATTGTTTATGGGAAATATTTATTATAAGCAAGGAGCATAGGTGAAACTATAGTTGAAGCAAGTCAAGTCAAGTAAATCTCTAGTTTTGTCTGGTATCGTGTATTATTTCAACAATAAAATACAAATAAATATCATGTAAGGTCATAATGACATAACTATTCCTAACCTGTTCAATGTTCAATTAATTATTTTTAGTATGACGGGTTATTCAAAAAATTAATATATTTTTTTTTTTCAGAATTCTATTAATTCAGTGACAGTCAGTTGTGTTTTGTTGTATTTAATTAAGGTAATTTTGGTTATTATTATTATTTTTGTACCATCATTTTAAACTATATTTGTTTGTTTTTTTAGGTTGACAGACGTGCTGCGTTCATTCCGAGTGTTAGTTTTTAAGTAAGTAGGTTAGTTTAGTTATATTTTTTTTTAAATTTTTTTTTTTATTTAATATTGTAATTTTTTTTTCAAAATGGGACGGCTGTCAAAACGTGCACTAAAAAACAAAGAAGCCAAGACACGGTCCCGTGACAATGAAAGTTTTCGTGTACAAGAACTTGAAAATGAGAAATTAAGAAAACAGTTTTATCATGCTTCACAAGATATTACAAATCAAAGAAAGATTCTCAATTTGAAATGTACAAAAAAACGATTACTAGATCCGGTGAATAAATTAAAAAACCAGATCACCAGTCGTAAAACCATGCTGAAACATCTGCAAGATCCGGTGAACAAAAAAAAACACCAGATCACTTGTCGTAAGAACATGGACATATGGCTGCAAGATCCGGTGAACAAAAAAAAACACCAGATCACTTGTCGTAAGAACATGGACATATGGCTGCAAGATCCGGTGAATAAGAAAAAAAACCAGATCACCAGTCGTAAGAGCATGGGCATATGGCTGCAAGATCCGGTGAATAAGAAAAAAAACCAGATCACCAGTCATAAAACCATGTTGAAACTTCTGCAAGATCCGGCGAATAAAAAAAAACACCAGATCACTTGTCGTAAGAACATGGACATATGGCTGCAAGATCCGATGAATAAGAAAAAAAACCAGATCACCAGTCGTAAGAGCATGGGTATATGGCTGCAAGATCCGGTGAATAAGAAAAAAAACCAGATCACCAGTCATAAAACCATGTTGAAACTTCTGCAAGATCCGGCGAATAAAAAAAAAAACCAGATTGCCAGTGAAATAAACAGAACAAAAAGACTTGAAAATACAGTTTTCAAAAACACATACCAAATTAAGAACGCTCATAACCTGAAAAAGAGAAGAATACCGTCCGATAGTAGTCTTCGGCAAAATATATCTAGTAAAAGGAGAACACCAAATTCTACATCATATAGAAGAAGAGAACGGCAGAAATTAAATGAAACCAGGCAGAGGGAAGATGTTTTGATTTCTGAATATATTTTGAAAAGGTCACAAGGTTTATCAGAAAAATGTTATTCGTGCCATCGACTACGTTTCCCGTCCAGTGTCAACAAGTGCAACTCCAATCTTCTCAGGCAATTAGGTATGTTAATAATTCCAACTGATGCCAAGAGTACTGTACAAATATGCACAAGTTGTCATCCGCATATTAAGAAATCAAAAGTTCCTCCGTTGTACATAGGAAATGGTTTTGAGTTGAACAGTGTTCCACCTTCAGTTGCTCGACTAAATCAAATTGAAAAGCAGATGGTCTCACTTAGATTACCGTTTATGAAAATATTCAAATGTCTCCGCAGTGATGGACAGTTAAAAATCAAAGGCAATGTTATCAATGTCCCAATAGATCTCACCAAGACTACATCTATTTTGCCCAGACGTGCCGAAAATTTAGCTGCAATTAAGATGATGAAAGTTAAATTGAAAAGAAAATCATGTTTTAAACAACATTATCTTTATCAAAATGTAAGACCATCGTTAGTAGTAGCAGCGTTGAATGATTTGATTAAAAAACCACTGTATAAAGATGCCGAAATAGACAGAGATTGGTTGGCTCATGTCACAGAAACCACCAAGGGTTTGGAAAATGGTTCGGATCTTGAAAGCGAAGGAACTGACGATGAAGATACAAATATCGAGCCAATCAATCCGGGACAAATGGACACGATGATTGAAAACTGTGATTTTGTGTCTTTTGCTCCAGGTGAAGGCATGACACCGTTGTCTATTCTCATCGATGATCACGCGGAAGAAAAAGCTTTTCCTGACTTGTTTGGAGGACATCCACGCACTAATAAATCACCTTTAAAGAATTATTCAAAAGTGGTACGATCTGAACTGCTGAATGTAGATCGAAGATTTGCATCTGACTCTTCAAACATATTTTTTAAATGTAAAGTATTAGTTCAAAAAGTAATCGCTAGTAATGTGCAAATTGTTTTACGAAAAAACAAAAAAGGAAACACAACTGCTAATGACGTAGCAAATCCAGAAGTCTTGAATAAAATGATAGATAACGATCAAGGATACCGAATGCTACACAACGTACAAAATTCACCATCATATCTAGCTGCAATGAGGAAAAACGTTTTTGCTATGGTGCGTCAAGAAGGTCAACCGACTTTATTCCTAACATTTAGTCCTAGTGAATCAACTTGGATTGATTTATTGAAGATTCTATACAAGCTACGTTACTCCAAAACATTATCTGATGATATTGAACTAACTTATGCTCAAAAATCAGATTTAATTCGACAAGATCCTGTTGTTTGTGCTACTTATTTTGATCACAGGTTTAGAGCACTGTTCAAATTGATTAAATCCAAAAATGTAATTTTCAAAGATCACATTGTTAAACATTTCTTTTATCGGGTCGAATACCAACACAGAGGAAGTCCACATGTACATATGCTATTGTGGTTAGACAATGCACCTGTTTTCGACCCAGCCAAACCGGAGACTTTTGGTGCGTGTGTGGCGCTAATTGACAAATACATCAAGTGTATGGTAGACGATAGCAGTCCTGCCCATGAGTATTTACATAAAAATACTCATAAACATACACACACTTGTTACAGGACTGACAAAGATAAACAAATGAAAAAGTGTCGCTTCAACATACCATATCCACCAATGAATGAAACCTGCATATTGACTCCCCTAACAGCTGACAACAGTAATGTAACCACAAGACAAATTCGTATAAAACAATATGAAAAACTTCTGCAATATCTCAGAGACTTCAAGGACGGTGACACATCTTCAGAGTCGTCGTTAGAAGATATTTTACAAAAATTATCAATAGCAGATGTTAATGAATATAAATCCATTATTCGAACTGTTATTAAACGGCCTACAGTTTTCCTAAAACGAACCATAAAACAAAGAATGATTTCTGGATTCAATGAGGAACTATTTCCGCTGTGGCAATCTAACATGGACATACAGTTTATATTGGATGTTTACTCTTGTGTCAGATATGTAATCGAGTATATTGGAAAAAGCCAACGCGGAATATCAAAATTAATGAGAGACATTGTCGAGAATCTCAAAACTTCCACTGATATACCTGTCAAAGAACAACTGAAAAGGATAGCTTCGACGTTTTCGGGGAGTCAGGAAATTTCTGCACAGGAAGCAGTGTACACTTGCTTAGGTATGAAGCAATGCAATACGTCAACTGGGTATACATTTATAAACACCAGCCATCCGGATAAGAGAACTCGAATGTTGAAACCAATGGCAGTAAGAGGAGAAATGGATCCACAATCCGATGAAATTTTCTACGATGGTCTAATTGAATACTATTCGTCTAGACCTTATAGTCTTGAAGAAATAACTTTGGCTGAATTTGGAGCCAATTACGAAGTTCGCAGTACAAAAAAACCTGCTAAAAACAATTCTGACTCGGACACTGATATTGAAGAAGAAACCACTTATTCGATTGACTCCACGCTAATCGGAAAACCAAACAAGTGTATACATAAACGTAAAATAAGAAAAATCATACGGTATGTAAGGTTCAATGTGGATAAAAATGAACAAGATTTTTACAGAGAAAATGTTATGTTATTTTTACCATGGCGCGATGAAACAGTTGATTTATTAAATATCAACTGTAAACAAGTGTATGAAACAAACATTGATCGAATAAAAGACTTGTACCAACAGTTTAATAAAGTCGAAGAAAACCAATTAGACAACGATGAAAACCAAATAGAAGCTGAGCAAGGCCATAACAATAATCTGGTTCAAGACGATGAAGATTGGGTGCCAGACGATGTACTCATAAATGATGTCGGAGAATATGTAGAAACTACAAATACTCCAGATGTTGATAAACCTAAAGATGGTGGAAAAATAAGAGTGCATTTAATTGACAATGAACAGTTCAATGACCTAATCAGATGTTTAAACGACGGTCAACGCCAACTCTTGTATCATACCACTCATATCATAAGAAGACAAATATGGGGCAGAGATAATCCTGCGATAAAGGCGTTTGTCACTGGACCAGCGGGAGCTGGTAAATCAATGCTTATACGAGCATTAGCACAGTCTGTAATTCGCATAGCAAATCTTAGACCAGATATAGACGATTTATCACTTCCACCAGTATTACTCACAGCACCAACAGGTAAAGCTGCCTATGGAATAAGAGGTTTAACACTTCATTCTGCGTTCAAACTCCCATTGAATCAATTTGCCGGGTTGCTACCAAAATTGAGTTCAGATATTTCAAATACACTACGTTGTCAATTCGCCAACGTTAAGCTATTGATAATTGATGAAATTTCCATGGTCGGCATAAAAACACTAGGATATATTGATCAGCGATTGAGGTCTGTTCTAAGAATAAATAAACCCTTTGGTGACATAAATATCATAGTGTTTGGTGATTTCTTTCAATTAGCACCGGTATTGTCAACACCACTGTACGACAGCTTTGAAGAAATACTGTCTAAATATCCAAGTGCGGTAGAAATCTTATCAATTAAATCTATTTGGGAAACATTCAAGTTTTACGAATTGACTGAAATAATGCGCCAAAAAGATGACAAACAATTTGCAATCATGTTAACAAAGTTGGCCAGAGGACAGTTGGAGGAAGCTGATGTGAAATATTTCCAAAATCTTATAACCCAGTTAGACGTTACTTTTCAACCACAAGTAATGCACCTCTGGGCTACTAACAACGAAGTCGACGAAATGAACAGAAGAGTGCTTAGCTCTATGAATCAAGTGGGTTTCATTTCTGAAGCAATTGATACGTCCGCCAAACGACAGGATATTGAATCTGCCAAGAAAATGCCACGACAAAAAACTATGGGATTACCTTTAAGATTAGTTTTAAAAGAAACAGCCAAGTATATGGTGATAGCAAACATTTCAACCGAAGACGGCATAGTCAACGGTGCCATTGGAGACCTCATGCAAATAAACAAAGGACAAACTGTAGGAGGTAAAGAAGTTGCTAAAAGAGTTTGGATCAAGTTCGATGAACCAGAAGTGGGGTCAATGACTAGACAGCAGATTAAAAACAAACTGAAACCTGAAGGCGAACACACAGACGATATGTGCAAGTGGACACCAATTGAAATCACAAAATTAGAATTTCAATTGGGTAATGCAGAGCACCATAAAGTAACGAGAATGCAATTGCCCTTGGTGGAAGCTTTGGCATTGACGGTACACAAAAGCCAAGGCGCCACGTATAAATCTGTAGCATTTCATATACCCAAAAAGTACTTGAAATGCAATATGTTGTACGTTGGATGTAGCCGAGCAACTTCAGCACAAGGTTTGCGTATAGACCACTTTCCTGCAAATCCACCAAAACCTTCATCAAAAGTTGAACATGAGATGTTCAGGCTTAGGACACCAAGTTGTGCCCTAAATCCACGGTTTTCTAAAATTATGAAAGACAACAAGCCACTAATATGTATGTCACATAATATAAGGTCGTTAAAAAAATATGAAGATCATATTAATGCGGACATCATTCTTTTGCGATCTCAACTAATGTTTTTCCAAGAAACCGGTTCAAAATCAACAGACACATATAACATTAAGAACCATATCGAGTGCTGTAGAATAGACAGTATACATGCCAATGGCAAGAGTGGTTCGATTTGTTTTGTTGAAGAATCTATTCAAAATGAGGAAATAACTAGCAATTCAACATTAATCCACGACAAAAAAACACGCACACACCTAGAAGCAATTGAAGTATTCGTTGAAAATATAACCTACATTGGGATATACTCATCGCCCAAATTTCCGGTGCAGAAACTTTGTGATTTCATTGAACAAGTAGCTTCAACCCGAACAAAAGTGGTTTTCATCGGCGATTTCAATACAAACTTCAATAAACCACCAAAACAACTAGTTCAAATATTAAAGCAATTCAATTACAAGGTATTAGTGGATGATATAACTACAGACTACGGAACAAGCATAGACAACGTCATATCAAATGTTGAAATTGCAGCTATGGTGTACGAGTCTCTCATAAGTGATCACAGGCCTATTCTCCTTATGGACAAAGAAACTTGCGATGAAATTGAAGAAAATGATGTGGCAGCTGATGATCAAATTGTAAGAGTTGTTGAAAACAATTCGATCAAACCAAACGTCAGCATAGCTAATAGAGATATTCTGGTAAAATCAACTAAGGTCAGGAATAATAATAGTTTTGATGATATAGAATTCTTACAAGTTGATAGTGGCACTGTTATGGCACTTGAAACCATAACTAAATCAACTGAGGTGTTAAATAATGTTAACTTTGATGATGTTGAATTCATTCATGTCGATAGTTGTACTATCATGGTTCCAGAAAATTGTAACAGAAGCTCAAACCTATTATTAGAATCAAGTGATAATATAACTACATCAAGAGTTCAAAAAATAATACCAAAGATCGAAAATCCAGTAGGCATAATATCAAGTGGTATTTGTGGCTTCACAAATATTGACAATGTCTCATGTTATGCTAATTCTGTCATACAGGTACTTTTCCATTGTGAATCCCTTGTAAACCAAATTCACAATAATGAACTTGGACCGACACTTAAACAATGCCTGGACGAATATAGTGACAACAGTATCTCATCTAATACTCGAACAGTCAGAGAATATTTGGACAATGAGACAATATTTTATACTCTGCAAGAACAACAAGATTGTGTACAATTTTTAGAAGCACTTATGAACCGTAACAGACACACATTTGATTCATTATTTGGATTTCAAGAAGTGTATAACAGTCGTTGCAATTTGTGCAGTCATACAACAACCAGTGATGCACCAACCAGCTTGATCCTACATTTGGATATTCCACAAGACAGATCACAAAATCTGGAAACTTTATTGTCAACCGATCAAAATGTATGGTCTAGCATATCAGACTACAGATGCAATAATTGTAATAACATTGGAGGTTATGAAAGTAAACATCAGATAACATTAGCCCATGAATATATAATAATTCAATTAAAATTATTTACTACGACCTTCATGAACGAACAATTTGTTTCCAACAAGATAACCAATTTAAAACTAAGCGGTGTACCGTCTAGTATTTTACAAATTGCTGGAGCGCGTTACAAACCTCATGCTGCCATACTACACATTGGTCAAAACACGAACTCTGGCCATTATATAGCATATCTGAAACAAGCACATTCTAATTGGGTTTCCGCCAATGACACAACAATTACTGAAAAAAGGTGGCCAAATAACAGCAAAGATGTGTATGTTATCATTCTACAAAAAATATAACAATATTTTTAAAGTAGAACAATATACAAAAACTATACACCAACCAAAAATAATATGTACTATATAAATTATTACATAAAATAATATTAACTGTCTGATTAACATTTAAAAAGGAACGTGTAAACCGCCAACTAATTACCTTCATAATATTATTATTATTATTATTATGTATGAGTTGCCAGTCTCAAGCCTGGATTAAAGTGTGAGGGCGCTAACCTTATAATAATTGTTTTCTTTTTTTTTTTTAAATAAGCAGAGATCCAGATTTTATCATTAGGTACTCCTACAAAAGTATTTATTATTAGATAGGTATCAACTACTAACCATTGATCCCATTTGTATTTATTATTTTTCAATCCTTCATAATATTATACCAATGATTTAAATATTTTAATACAATTTGTTGCATTACCAAATGTGTTACATTATATTTTGTAATATTTAAATACAATAAACAATTTCTAACTCTTTAAATTTTGATAATACGCTGTTGGCAATTTATCTTAATACATTTCCATTTAGTATACAACGAATAAACACATATAGTTTAAATCTATTTATGCATATACGTAATACCTACTCTGTAAACATTATGCATATCATGATACATCTTAATAATACTGAACAAAACTAAATAATACATTTTATATACACACATAAGAATATTAAATACATTTAAGATAAATACTATCAATAAACTACTGATGTGCTTACACTTCTTTTACTAAATAAATGTATGTTTTAGATTCTGAGTGAAACGATGAATGTATTGATTTTACAATGATGTGTGTTTTTTTTTTTATTTTTAGATTCTGAGCGGAGCGATGAATGTATTGGTTTTACAATGATGTATGTTTTTTTTTATTTATATTTTTATTTATATATATTTTTGTGTCTGTCATCACGTTTTAGGACAGTAAAAGTGCTTCGATTTTCTTCAATAGTACCTTTTCTGATAGGAAAGTGAATCTAGTTGGTACTTTGGGGGGTCAAAAGTAAACATTTCCCAGTAGTTTTCACAAGCGCCGGGAAAAACAACATAAAAATTAAGGAAAAACGGGAATTTTTACGCAAAATCGATTTTCCAAAAAATCGAATTTGGTTTTTGGTGTAACTCTAAAACAAATGAACGTATATACATGAAATTTTCACTGGTTGTTTATATTTGCATTTTCTATACACGATAACATTTTCAAAATATTTTGATTTATTTTGAACTGTTTAGGGACATTTTCATTTTCCATTTTTTTTAGTTTTTTTTCTAAAAATATCAATAAAATTTTATTTGTTGGTTGCGAAAGCTTGAAAATTTAATAGAAGGCTCCTAATATGTTGTTTCAAAGGCAGATGAAAAATATTAAAAATCCTTAGTCACAATTTTTTTTATAAGCATTTAAAGTTCAAAAATTGACAAAATATGGAAAAATCACGAAAATTAGCAAATTATTTTGAGTTAAGAATTCGTAAAAATTTTTCTTTTTAAATCGAAGATTTGAAAATGAAACACAAGATTCCTTATAAGATTATCTACCTTTATCAATAAAAAAATCTCTACCGGACAGTCAAATTAAATTTTTATGAGCGTTTGAAATTCAAATTTTTACAACATTGGATTTTCACTCGATTTCTCATGTAGCGATTTCCTTATTTTGTTGTAATTCAAAAACGAATAACTGTAGATACATGAAAATTTCACTGAATGTTTATATTAGCATTTCATATACACCATACAATTTTGAAAATATTTTGACTCTTTTTGAGCTGTTTATGGACATTTACAGCTTTCAATTTTTTTTAGTTTTTTTTTCTATAAATATCAATAAAGTTTTATCTGTTGGGCCAAAAAGTGTAAAAATTTAATACAAGGCTCCTGATATATTGTTACAATATCAGTTGAAAAATATTAAAAATACATAGGCACGATTTTTTTTTATAAGCATTTAAAGTTGGAATTTTGACAAAATTTATCAAAATCTCGAAAATTATCAATCGTTGGAATTAAAAAATTATAAAATGTTCAGTTTTTATAACTAAGAGTTGAAAATTTAAAACAAAGATTCTCTTAAATAATTCATACTGTAACCAAAAAATCTAAAAAATATATAAACACACTTATTTTTTACAGACATTTTAATTTCAAATTTAGACAAAATTTCATATTTAAACCAAGAATTACGATTTTAGTAGACTGATATACCGTCTCCGCTCAGAATCGTTTTTCTTATACAATGATATTATATCATTGAATTCAAGTTTAATACCATCCATTATACAGTGACCCACTTGTAACCTACTGTACAGCAGAGCGACACCCACTTGCCCACCTTTTTTTATTTATTTTTATTCGAATATTTTTCCCTAATATTTTACACCACCACCAAGTATAAAATAAACGCTGATTTATATGAATCAACGTGAGACGTGCACTTCAAGCTATACAATTTTAATTTAATTATCTATCTTCACTTAATTAATATACTCACAACAACGCTGTTGCCACTGCTGTGTTCATTTTTCCCTGATTGTCTGCTGGCCCGTCTTGAATTGTTCGTTGATTCCGGGGTCGCCTTGGTTGATCAAACCTCGACTGTACCTCCGTGGAACTGCTGACGTGCTGTAGCCGCTGCGTCGGGACTGGATTTCCGAAGTTGAATGTAGCCGCCTTGACTGCTGGACTCGCCTTTGAAGTTGAAATCCGCTGCCTTGACTGCTCGACTCGCCTTTGGAAATTTAATTCCGCTGCTTTGACTGCTCGCCTCGTCTTCAGCTCCTTGAAACTCCTTTGCTCGACTGCGCCAGTGTAATAAGCTTGGAAGCTTGGTACCTACTATCGTAGTACTAATAGTAGATAAGTGGCAACCAAGTTATTATGATTGCAGGTCGCAGACACTTTATTAGATGTTGTAGTCGTGGATGATGAATAAATAAAAGACAGATGTTAATTATTGTGAATTTTATTTTAACGTTGATAATTTTCTAAGTCCAAATAATGTTAGACAGAGTGGCGTGAAGGTGCTTGCACTAGTGGATGGTAGTACACGTCTGAATACAGGTCGTTTCGGGCTCCCTTTTATATGAAGTTCCCCTTACCCTTTGCCTATAGATACTGTATCTCGGCACACGGATGTGATCTGGTGTGGTCATCGTTCCAGCCCACGCATTTTATGATTTCCCAGTATTATTCTGCGTATTACTAAATGTTAATCTATGGTCTGTTTCATTTAAATAATCATTTTACTCTATTATATTTTTATATTGAATATCGTCGCGTACCGTGTTGTAATAAAAATAATCACTTTACTATTTTATATTTTATATTTGTACATTGTCGTATACAGGGCTTCCTGAGTAATTATATTATTCAGTGAGCCTGTTTCCTTATGTTAACCAGTAGGAAATCCTATTTCCGATTCTAATATCCGATATATGCCGAATTACAGTATAGTATACTAATCGTAGGTACACCTGTGGAATTTGTTTTATTTGTTAAGTAGTAACTTGCTTACTACACTATCAACTATTAATTATTATTTACTATAATCATTATTCTTTAAAAATGATAGTATGTATAATGTATTATTAATTAAAATTAAAATTATACTATTTATATGTGCCCCCCCCCTATGAAAATATCGAAGATCTGCTATTATGATGAAGGGGTATATACAGACGTGAAGACCGAGTATTGAAGTAAAATAGCGCGTACGATATCGGATATCGTGCTTAAACTTATCAACTTATAAATTATAATGTACCTAAATTCGAAAAACACAAGTACAAAAATATGTTAGATATATTATAGGTATAAGATTTTATGAAGTTGACATAGATGAAATTGATATAGAAGTGGAATATCGTTCATTATATCTAGTTTACCAACAAGTGTATGACAAAACTATTGAAACTGGAGTAACTGGACCTTTAAAATTAAATTAAGTATTGAAGTGCATGATATCACGAGACATGGTTTCTTCGTATCCAAGTTTAGGTATATACTTTGTATAACATTTTTATTATATTATACACTTTCAGTCAGCAGTGCAACTGCAGAAAGAAGTTTTAGCCGTCTAAAACTTCTCAAAACATGCCTTCGGTCAACTATGACTAACGATCGGCTATCAAATTTGGCCATATTGAGCATAGCAATCAACATAGCTGATTAAACCATTGATTTTGGTAACGTAATAAGTACATTTGCACTAATGAAAAAGCGCAGAAAATTATTGTAATGTTCAAGTTCTTTACTATTATTTTCATGTAGGTATTATAAAATATAAAATTTATAAATGTATTATTTTTGACTTTTGTAGGTATTGTATTAGAATTTAGAACCCTCTTCTATATTTCTTGTGGAAACGAAATCAGTCATTGAAAACTAAAATGAAATAAATATACTGCAAATATACGTATAAAAATAAAATAATAAATATGTACCTATAGTCCCTTCTAATGATTTAAATATGTCAGGTAATTTTTTAATTGAATATAAATTGTAATGTAACAAATAAAAATAACAATCAATTAAATATAGCTTTAATACTAAATCGTGTAAGTAAATTTTACAATTTACTTAAAAATATGTTATGACTCATGTAATATAGTTATATTGAATGTTGGTATCAAAATGTGATGTAAATAACTAATAAGGTAGGAATATCGCGAGCGCATTGGGTGACTTTTTAATACCTAGTTGGTTGAAGTTTCTACACAGTGGCCTCTCATAAGTAAGGCAAACCCACAGTTCTAAAATCCTGGGTACGCCACTGTACAAAATGATGTTATTGTTAAAAAAAAAATGAAGCCATAGAAATAAAATATCTTAGGCTGATCAATTGTCTCCGTTAAAAATCGTTTTTCATCGTATAGGTACAATGAATAATGATTAAATTCATTGAATTCGAATTTAACACAACCATCATAGGGACCAACTCAATGACCTACTAATTACTATACAGCAGAGCGAGTTTCCGGTTTAGTTATATATAAAATATAAATATATATAAGATTAACAAAAATCATTTATTATTTTAACTCAAAATAAAAATATTCATAAAATATGTATAATAATTAATAATAAATGTTATTACATATAGGCAGGGCCGGACTGGAAGGGTTTTGGCCCACTATTTTCTGTAAGCAACCGGCCCATTTTCCTACATTTATCGGCCCAACTTAAACTAACAACAATTTTTTTTTTCTCAATGGTATAGTAGTACAAGAATTATGATTTAGGAACTTTTTTATGTTGGATGTTGGTTAGAAAGAAAATGTAAAATATATCAATATACATATGGGTATAAATCAGTTACACTAAGTACCAGTATGACAAATTAATCAATTAAATCTTATAAATTATATATTTATGTAATTATGTGTACGATAATAATTTGGATAAAGTATGATAGGTAATTTGAATTTGTAATAATGTCCAAAAATCCAAAATATCTTCAAACTCTAAATCATTCAATATATCTTTTTCTACAGACATTAATAAAAAAGCATCAAAGCGGTCATCTAATGAAGCACGTAGACGATTTTTGATAATTTTTAATTTGCTAATTACTCGTTCACAATTAACCTGAGATACCGATAATGTTAGTACATATTCCATGGTGGCATATAAATTAGAATAAGTAGGCAAATGTAAATTAACCAAATGAAGTAAATTAAAAACACTAATTACACAATTCTCTAAGGCATATATAGCTTTTACATCATGGATAGAACTAATAGTGTTCATATTCAGATCCTAAAAAAAAATTTTTTTCATATAAGAATTCTTAACAAAAATATTATAATACCAATAGGGTAAACTTGAATAAATACTATAGCAGTAACTATAGCAAATACTTCAAAAATATCTATAATAATAATAGGGTAATATTTGGACAATAATATTTTTATACATTGAAAACGCAAGTGACCGAAAACAATGTTTATGTTTTTTGGTACTCGAGAACTTCCTTTAGAATATTTTTGTATTGTGAATAGTGTAATGTTGGGTAATTTTTATTTACAGTCTTTTAATTAGTTTTAAATGAAAATAATATAGCAAATTATAATAAATCTTCAATTATTATATCTTCAAAAAATAAAAATATATATATATATAAATATTTTATGTATTGATTTACGTTACAAGACCTATTGCCCAAATTAAAAATCAAGTATAAAAAAAAAAAAATATTGTTAGACCAGAAAAATAAAATAAATATCTTTCTTACAAATTCAGAAAAATTACGAATATAATAAAAATTGATCACATTTCAAAGGTCATAACTTTGGTTAAAAACATTTTTATAGACCTCAGAACCTATGTTTCAATTCAGTAGGATACAGGGATGAAAAAAAATGTGAGTTTTCTAAATTTTAAAATAGTCAATTAAGACCGCCTAACGTTCACTATCAGACCACTGAGGGCTGTCATCTCAGTGTTTATTTTATAATATTTCCACCATGTTTTTGTGATAATATTTCCAACTGCCGAACACTCAGTAAATTTGCACTGATTCGTGTCATTGACATAAAACATTTTAATTACATATCTTAAATTGAACACAATACTAATATATTATGTGGTGCTACCTACTAAGTTCAACTAGTAAATGGTCTGTAAGTATAATAAGATTGATTTTAATATTTATGCATTTTATTTTGACATAACCGTAGATTGCGGCCTACTGTGCTGTAGAATAGTAGAACAGTGGCCCAGTCCGGCCCTGCATATAGGTAGTTACTTAATTACATAATGTAGTTTATGTTACACATTTATAAGTTCTGTCTAGCTGTATACATTGAAATATACATGTGTGTATCCTGGCTATCCAGCACTAAGGCGATGGCTTGAAAGTAGTTGAAACTAAGTAAAAAAAAAAAGCGACTTGCCACTAACATATATTAACAGGAGCCAAAGTTTTTTTTTTTCAATGGTATAACTCTGGATCCTGTAAATAATAATTTGTGCTAATCCGAATAAGGTCATATTATAAGGTATCAATCGATCAGAAATATTGTGCAAATGTCAACGGGGGAACTTTAAATGTTTATAGTTAGATAATATTATGTTTGTTAACTATATGCGGTTTATGAGTTATGACACGACCCTAGCGCCTGCGTTCTCTTCTCAACCCATTGAGATATACTATATAATATATAATATATATAGTATTACATCTCGTTGGCTATCAACCGTACTCACTGCCACTCTGTCCCAAGAGGGAGAATATCGAGATTGATATTATGGTAAGATCAGTGGCGTTTTCTCTGGGTGTGCAAGTTGTGTGTTAACGCCCTAAACATTGATGTCATACATGTGTGTAATATTGTAATTTGTAATTCATATTAGTATATTACATGGTTATATAATTGTATTTACAAAATCTTAAAATAATTGTCATGTAAAAATAATAATATCAAATAATAAACTATTGTCTATTTTAAGCTCTAAACTCGACCATGCGCCCGCGCCGTCTGCAGCTACGACGCCGGTTACGGAATAATATTGTATTATGTTGTGTTTGTGTAGGGTGTAGCCGTGTAGGACGTTAATGATTCGAACAACGACTTGTGGTATCTAATATCTCATATTCGTAATTTGTCGTGATATTTTCGGATAACTTCGGTGCCATGTTAATACTAGACCAAGTCGTTGAAAATTAAATTAACGACTAGCCACTGCCCACTACTCACTAGTCACTAGTCTAGCGCTAGCTTATACACTGTGTTTGGAGCGTTAGTGGGGATCGTCGCGGCTGCACGTTATCCTGTTTACGTCGTAGCCCATAGGTACTATAGTACTATACTGCAAGTCGCAAGACTGCAATGCCGATCGTCGAAAACATAATATATAATAAATAATTTTAATAATATGTTGATTATTAATAGTTGATACGAATTTATTTCCCATAAGGGGGGTTTTCCTAATTGTTTTCCTCAGACATTAACGCCTAAAGCCGAAAGTCAGGAAACGCCACTGGGTAAGATCACGGTTGCTCACTGATATTGTTCTATGCTGATACAGTGATACGTGTCGGGAAGTCCGGTGTATGAGTCGCGGGTTCAAATCCCGTGCCGTATTTTTTTCATTTAATTCTCGATATCTCTCCCAAGACCGGCCACAGCACTATTGTGGCCGCGTCAACTATTAACTTATAGCTTAACTTTCTAAGCATTGACTTAATTTAACTAACTAATGTTAATTTTTTCATTAATTTGACCCCTTTAATTAGATAATATATAGGTATAGGTTGGTGAGTACCTATACATGGCTATGGCTATATTTCACTATATCTGTTGAGAGCGTTTACGAGTGTTAAATTATAATTTCTAATGACCTACACTATTATTATTATTATTATTATTATTATTATGCAGCATTTTAATAATAATGCCTTGCTAGTTGCTAGGCCAGGGCTTATTCCGATAGCTTTAGTGAGTCCGGGAGCTGAAAAACTATCCGGACACCCTTTGCTTAGGTACTAAACAATATAATAAAATTATATTGCTTAGGTACTAAACAATATAATACAATTATACAATACATTAATACAATATTATATTATCCTATAATATATTTATAAATACCACTTTAGTACTATTTTAAAGTCATAGTCCTTAATTTTTTATAAAACTGCATATAATAATAATATAATAATATATAATATAATATAACAATATACTTTATATAGGTACCTACTGCAGTTATATTGTCCGCTTACTGCCCTTACCAGTCTTTTTCATAGTAATAAACTATAGTCATTTTTGGCCAGTTATTGTTCTACCGCTAATAATTCTAAGCTTGATAGTGTCTTGCTACATTGTTGCAAGTAACATTTATTATTGAATTTCTTTAACACTGAAAAGTAGAACTTGCTTCTGTAACAGTTAGGTACCTATAATATTGTGTTAAAATCAGAAGGACCAGATTTGGTTAGAAAATCTACTATCCAAATTTAAAGTTTTAATTGCATTGAGAAGGTTTTCTAATTAAAAATAGATAGATTTATAAAAAATATATAGGTAATATTCAACGATATTCAATACGATTTTCTGTGTATTTCTTTAAACCCTCCCCTATTTGATTATCTTCAGCTAATATTTCATTATTTTCTTTTTTTTCAATAATTTCATTATCTTCATTATTTTCTTTGTTTTTATTATTCTTTTTCTTATCAGTTGTTTCTGTCATTTCTTTCCAAATCGAACTAATCATATCCCTATATTTTTCACTACGACTTGATTTAGCTCTTTTCGTTGACGGATCATTGTTTTGATATATAGAATTAGTTTCAAATAATATATTTTTATAAATATTAAATTCATCATCATTATAAAATTTTTTGGGTGTAGGAACTTGATGAGTTAATAATCTCCATAAACCTGGTGTTCCTATATATCTTTTTCCATTTAAAATTATATCATCATTATCAAGATCGATTATATCTTTTCCAATCATATAAATATCATCTTTCTCATTAAGATATATTCCAAAAGAATTAGTATCTTTTACAGTTTTTAAATATTTTGACGCAATAGGACCTAAGTTTATAATATTTTTAGGTAATGGAGAATTACTTGTTGAATTTTGACTAGAATATTTTGGAGTTCCAAAAGTCTCTTCTGAACTTGTTAATCGTTTTAATTCTGGATTTCTAGGTTGTATATTTAATTTTTGAATATCTCCTTCAGTTTTAATAGCAACATCTTTAACTGCATTCATTGTTGTATTAACATTTGTTAATGCGTTTATTATTGGTCCAAACTTTTTTGTTGTTCTTCAAGTACATGTTTTTGTTTTACAATTGTATTTCTAAATCTATCCTGTAAATCTTTTTTAAGATTAATTATTTTATTTACATCTGTAGATTTGTATTGTTTTTTTTCTTTTTTAATATTATCTTCATCTTCATCATCTTTTTTTATAATAACAGTCTCTTTTTTATTAGGTTTTAATAATACATCTTTAAACCTATTTTGTAATTTATTTTTAGTATTAATTATTGTCTGAATCTTTACATCGGATGTGTTTTTTAAACTATTTCCTACCTTGGAATTGTTTTGTGTTTGATCATCAAATGAAACATTTTTTTTAATTTTTTTTTTTAATTCTTTTTGAATTTGTTTAATATCCATTTATTATACAAAAAATTAAATTAAAACATAATCATTCGTCGATATATAAAATCTCATTACCTTTATTGTCATAGATTAAATTTTTTATCAAGTCTATTGTTATGAAACCATATGTTTTTATTTTACTTTTTTTATCATATTTTTTACAATAAGTTCTATTAATTTCTTTAAATTTTTCTAAAGCTACATCTTCACTAATCAAATCGGACCATATTTTTTCAATATAATAATTTGATTGATTAAAAACAATTAAAACATTCAAATTATTTCTTATTGTTTTTATATCTACTGAAGTATAACATTGTGTTAAATAAATAACACTAATATTCTTTGATCTTGATCTTATAAAATATTCAATTATCATGTCTTGTTTTTCTTTTAGAAAATCATCAAAAATCACTAAACTATTTGGTTCACAATCATCTACAGATATTATTTCATCATTAGAAAAATGTGTGGTTATAGAAGGTATATCATCAAATATTTTTTTAATTTTTTTATAGACTGGTTGATCAATATTTTTTGTAAAAATATATAGATTTAAATAAGGAATCCAATAATTTATAATCAGATTATACAACAAGGTTGTTTTACCACAACCAGATGGTCCTATAATTAAAACACGTGAAGGTAATTCAAATAAAGATTTTTTTTTATTTTCATCTTCAATAAAAAATTTTACTTTTACTTTATCCATTTATTAAAAAAAAAAATATATATTTGTTAATATAAATAAGAAATGGAAAATATTTTAAATAAATATGATGATAATATAATAAATAGTCAATATGAAAGTTATATACCTCAAATTACAACAGAATTGAATAAACCAAACCGAAATACAATAGTTATAGTAGATGGTAAAGATAAATTTCTGAACATTAAAAATTCAAAACTTTATTTATCATTTGAATATGTACAAGAAGATGGTTCTAAATATCCAGCAAAATCTAATGTTATGATATCTGATAATGGTGGAGCATTTTTGTTTCAAAAAATTACAATTAAATTAAATAATAAAATTATAGATGAAAGTGATAATACTGGAAGATTAAGTACAGTAAAAGGTTATATGAGTTATGCTGTTGATGGAAATGGTCCTACACAAAATTCAGGATTTGAATCTACATCTCAAGGGGGAGGAAGTGTCGAGCTCATCATTCCTTTATCACACTTTGGTTTAGGATCAATGAAAGATATAAAAAGTCCTCTTTACAATGCTAGATTTGAAATAATTTTTACGAGAAACACTGATGATGATGCGTTGCTTCTAGAAACAAACACTGAAGCTATAGCAGATACAAAAAATATTAAAGCAAAACGTGGTAAAATTAATATTTTAGAATTAAAAGTTCAAATGCAAAATATAGAATATGATGAAATAACAAAAATTCAAATAGTTGATGCATTAATTAAGAATCCATGTATTTTAGCTTTTAAAAAATGGCAAAATATTGAAGTAAGAAATCTTACTGGAAAAAAGATAAGATTTGATGTAACAAATAATTATCGAAATAATAGACATCCATCGTTTGGTGTTGTTTATTTACAAAAAAACAGATTAGACAATCAAGAAAGTAATGCTTGTTATTTTGATCATTGTGATGTTGTAAATTATTCTTTTGAAGTAAATGGAAAAAAATATCCTAATGAATTACAAAATCAAGATTTTAATGATATAAAATGTTGTCAATCATATGAAGATCATATGAGTTATAAAAAAACCTATTATAAATCATATGAAGAAAATCCATTAATGTATTTAGATAAATTACAATTTAGACAAAAGAGACCATTTTTTGTTGTTAACATGACTAGACACCCTAATCAAATTGCAATCTCCAACTGTACAGTAATTTTAAACTTAGATTTCAGTCAAAATTTACCTGATAAAACAATTTGTTATATTTGTTTAATTTCTAGCGCAGTGTATACGTTTGATATTGAAAGAGGAATAGTTGATGAAAGCTATTAAATATTATATTAAAATTAATTAAAAAATCGTTCCCTACTTTAATTTTTCAAGATATTTTATCTTGAAAAAAAAGTTTTTAATATTTATTTTTTTATTAGATCAAGAACACCAATAAATTCTTCATCAAAATTAACAATATTACCTTTTAAATCTAAAATATAAATTTCTATTTTTTGAAACTGATTTTTACTCACTGGTCTATATATCATTTTATGAGGTTTAATCAAAGCACTATTAGAATTATATTGAAATAAAAATAAAACTTCATCATAATGAGATACCGCATCAATATTATGTGTAATAGATTCTTCAATTATATTACAATGTACTTCTAATATTTTGTTGTTATTATTTAATGATGAATTTTCTCCATGATGTGTATGTATCCCTCCTAAACTTAAATTTAAATCTTTATCAAATGAAAAATAATCTTTTGTTGTTATTTTAATGTAATCACCATTATTTTCAAACTTCATAATCGAATTGAATAAACTATTTAAATGTTCAATTGAATAATTTCCTTTTAATTCTGTTTTGATATTTTCATTAGAAATAATACCATTTATTTCTTTTAAGAAACCTTGAGTGTAAAATATTGGAGTTTTTATTCCTATTACCGTATAAGCAATATCTGGTGTTGTATACTCAACACCTAATTCTATTTCTTTCCCTTTAGGCCATGTTTTATTAATAGGGATCAGATGATTTATAAAATTAAAACCTAAACAATTTGATAAATATTCATCAAAACACAGACCAATTGAAGCAGTTATTTTTAATAAATTTTTATTTATTTCAAGATTTATTTTAGGAAAATTTTCCACAAATTTAGTTCCGAATGAATTAAATAAATTTTCAATTTCACCTATTGAATAAATACCAATAAATATTGTACCTAGTGGGATTTGACCATTTCGACCTAATCTAAATTCACATTCTTTTTCAATATTTATGTAATATTCACCATCAATAGGATAGTACATTTTTTTCTCGCTTGTCGAAAAATCTATATTATCATTAAAACCTAAATATTTTTTTAATTTTTCATCTAATTTATAATAACAAGGAGATTTAATTGTAATTCTATTAGTTTCATCAGAAAATGATATAATAAGTGGTTCTATTTCTTTGTTCAATTGTTCAATACTATATCTACCTGTTTTTATATGTATTATATTCTGTTTAATTGTTATACAACAGTCTGATTCAATATTAATAAAATCGTTGCCTTTCAAAACTATTGAATAGAGAGCTAAAAAATGATCACCGTCATCATTGTGAATAGGTTTGTTTAAATCAATACCTTTTTAACTTTTATAAATACCATTTATAAAAGTAAATTTATTTTTTACTTAAAAAAAATTAAAATCATGTCTTGTTTTCCCATTCTTTAAAAATGTTTCACCATTATAAATAAGATTAAATTTTGTTTCCGAATTTGTATTATAACATGTTATTTCCTTTTCTGTAAATTCATTTGTATATCTATCTGGTAAATTTAACATATATTCATCGTTTAATACAACTGATAATCTTTTTCCAAACTTTGTATCAATCTTTATGAACTTATTTACTTTGTATGGTTTTCCTTGTTCCAAATAATTACATTTTATAAATGTATATCCATTGTTTATTTTATTTAAAGCATCTTTAAAGTTTTCCATTTCTATTTCTTATTTATATTAGAAAATAAAAAAATTTTTTATTTTCAATAATTTTTTTAAAAATTTTTTCATTATAAATATAAAAAATGAGCGAAACTATATATTGTTTTAAATGTAAAATTCAAACAAAAAATATTAATGCAACTAAAATTCAAACAGTTAATGGTAGATGGAGAATTTCATCAAAATGTTTCAAGTGTAACACAAATAAAAGTAAATTTATAAAAAATTCTACAATTGGACATAATATTTCCAATAAAAAATTAAATGATACAGATAAAATTATATTAGCTAAAGAACTTCATAAACCAGTTAGAAAAAATTTCCTAAACGAAGAATAATTACTAAAGCTATGGATGATTTATGGGCTGCTTATTTAGTTATAATGAGAAATTATTCTGATGAAAATGAGGGTTATTCTTATATATTAACTGTTATAGATACGTTTTCAAAATTTTCTTGGGCTTTAGAACTCAAAAAGAAAGATGGAATTAGTGTTTCAGAAGCATTTCAAAAAATAATAAAACAAGCTATATCACAAAATCATCAAGCACCAAAAAAACTTCACACAGATAAAGGTTTGGAATTTGAAAATAAACATTTTAAAAAAGTTTTGCAAGAATATGAAATTAAAATGTATCACACCCAAATGAAGAAAAATCATCAATTATTGAAAGATTTAATAGGACATTAAACAAGAAAATGAGATTAAAATTTGAAGTTACAAATTCAAAAAAATGGATTAAAATTTTACAAAGTTTAATATATGAATATAATTTCGAAGACATACATCGATCTATTGGTATGAGACCTTGTGAAGTAAATAAATCTAACAAAGATGTTGTTTTTCACAAATTATTTTCTACAAAAGACAACCCTAAACCAAAAATTAAATTTAGTGTAGGTGATAGAGTAAGAATACCAGCTTATAAAAAAACATTTGATAATAAATTTAATAAAAATTGGACTGATGAAATATTTATAGTTAATGAAATTTTAAACACAATTCCTATTACCTATAAAATTATAGATTTAAACAATGGAGAGATTATAGGGAGTTTTTATAACGAAGAGTTACAAAAATTAGAATTTTAATAATATGACCTAAGTTAAAGGAAGTGATATCTATATAAACCTGCTTCTGAAATAAATATTTCTTTGTCTTTATTTGTTTTTTTAGTAGGAAATGAGAGGTGATGTAGCCAACCACATCACCTCTATTTTTCTTATATTTATTTGGAATATTATTTTTTATAAAATCTTTAATATTATTTAAATAGAATTTTAAATAAAAATTATTTTTATTAAAAATTGAATGTAAAAAAATTATAATATTTTCTATAATAAAGAATGGAAGGATTAAATAAAATTGAATCTTTAGTTAAAGAAATTGATATTAATAATAAAATGAATGTATTAAATAAAAAAATATACCCTGCTAAAACTTGTGATAAATGTAATTTAACAATTTGTTCCAAAAATTGGGCTTCTCATTTAAAATCTATTCGTCATCAAAAAAATGATAAAGATCAAACAATTTTACCTTGTAGAGTTAATACAAAATATAATGGTGTACCAATTAATCAATATAGACTAAAAAATTTTAATTTTTTGAAATTAATGCGAAATGAAATAAAAAAAAAGGTGGGCAAGTGGGTGTCGCTCTGCTGTACAGTAGGTTACAAGTGGGTCACTGTATAATGGATGGTATTAAATTTGAATTCAATGATATAATATCATTGTATAAGAAAAACGATTCTGAGCGGTGACGGTATGTCAGTCTATGTATAAGACATATTATATACATATCTATGGTATTAAACAAAAAATTGACCTATAATAGGTACCTATAATAAATTCCAAACTAATCATATCACAATATCCATTAGATACTTATAACGCGTTATACATCAACAAAAACCGTGATACTATCATAGATATATAATAGTACACTTTAGAAGTTTCAAGTACCCACGAATAATATTATTCAATCACAACAAAATAACTAAAATCGTAATTCTTGGTTTAAATATGTAATTTCGTCCAAATTTGGATTTAAAATGTCTGTAAAAAATAACTGTGTTCATATATTTTTTAGATTTTTTGGTTACAGTATGAACTATTTATGAGAACTTTTGTTTTAAATTTTCAACTCTTAGTTATAAAAACTGAACATTTTATAATTTTTTAATTCCAACGATTGATAATTTTCGAGATTTTGATAAATTTTGTCAAAATTCCAACTTTAAATGCTTATAAAAAAAAATCGTGCATATGTATTTTTAATATTTTTCAACTGATATTGTAACAATATATCAGGAGCCTTGTATTAAATTTTTACACTTTTTGGCCCAACAGATAAAACTTTATTGATACTTATAGAAAAAAAAACTAAAAAAAATTGAAAGCTGTAAATGTCCATAAACAGCTCAAAAAGAGTCAAAATATTTTCAAAATTGTATGGTGTATAGGAAATGCTAATATAAACATTCAGTGAAATTTTCATGTATCTACAGTTATTCGTTTTTGAATTACAACAAAATAAGGAAATCGCTACATGAGAAATCGAGTGAACATCCAATGTTGTAAAAATTTGAATTTCAAACTGTAGTAAGGAAAAAATACGCGGGGGACTAAATAGTTGTAAGGAGAAAATATGGTGGTAGCGCGAAGGTAATGGTTATAGGGGAGAGATATGTGTGTTATAATAAATATTGGAGATTTCCGCATATGATCGCCCTACTACTGTGTTGTACCTAACTGTCTAATGATATTTGAATTACCTACTTTTGTTATATAAACATTTAAACACTTACCTCACTGTAGCTGGTTTTCTTTTAAGTGGTTTGTAGTTCTTCGGGGTCGTGTTCGACAGTCGATATCACGATGACAATATATGTATATTATTTTATGGGATCTGTAGGATTTCGTATATAATTTCTACCTGTGACTATCATCATATGCTCTTAAAATCCTTGCATTAGCAATAGGAGTACGTATAGTTTCTCCGCCAACCGAATGTAATTTAGAGTGATAAATATTTGGTATTACACATTTATATCTTGAACACAGCTCTTAGAATTCCTACATTCGTGGCAGCTAGTACGTATAGTCCAACCGTCGACCGAATGTAATTTAAGTTAATTGAGCACTTACTTCTATACTTAT